>LD371891.1:17154-31068 GCA_001465055.1 Ptychodera flava
CGGACAAGCGGTTTCAGAGAAGAAGATTTTTTTACCAAAAACAGCAGAAAATGCCCCAAAAATACAAATATGCAAATTTCACCACAATTTGAACAAACTTAAGTGAGGTCACCCCAAGTAAACTGCATATAAAATTTAAAAGCAATTGGACTTGCGGTTTAAGAGGAGAAGGCAATTGTTGACGGACGACGACGGACGACGACGGACGACGGACGACGACGGACAACGACGGAAAATCAACCTATTTGATAAGCTCCGCGTCGCTGACAGCAGAGCTAATGATTGAAATATAACATTTTTCACAATGCAGAAAAGCCCCGACGTGAAAAAAATTATGCAAGGAATATATATCACGTGAAAAGGGTACAATGTGAAGACCACAAAGTGGTCCTTGACCTCAAAGTGGTTCCAATGTTTTCAGTTGACCTTGATTTCCTCGCAGTCTGATTAAACTTTTATTCGTATCTTGATGTAAAGTTGTAAAACTTTATAACATCCTCAGTACTGATCTGTTGTTCAAGCAGTTTTCGACAAATGCATTCACTTTTGTCATGTTTTTAATTTCCCTAGCATTTTATCTTGCCAAACCAGGGCGAACTGCACGTCAATTTTTTCCACTGACTTAGAGAGCTTAATGAAAGCATCATGGGATTGTACGCACGCACAGTACAAGATCTGTCCTTCGTTGTCAATTCAGCCTGGTAAACCTTCAACTGGATGAGGTCCCAGGCCTATCTTCATGCAAATGTTATGACCTATGCAAATACGATGACCAAGGCCTGTTACAACCGATAACGTAGTAACTAACCGATAACGTATCAAACCCGATAACGTAGTAAAAATTTACCGATAACGTAGTAAATCAAACGATGACATAGTAACGAACTGATAACGTAGTAATTTTTCCTCACCACTAACGTATCAACAAATTTACCGATAACTTATCAAATCAACAGATAATGTATTGGATTAATTTATTCATGGGAATAGATTCATAGGGATAGCTCTATCTTCGATCGATCGATCAATCTATTGATCAATCAATCAATAGATCGATCGATTGATCGATGCACTGATCTATCAATCGATCTATTGAGTTATTGAATGGCTCGTTTGTTCGACTCATAGAACCATTGATATATATATATATATATATATATATATATATATATATATATATATATATATATATATATATTTCGATGGATTGATAGATCGATCGACGGATAGATAAATAGAGAGATAGTGTATCAAATCAACCCATAATGTAACGTAGTGAACAATAACTGATCAAATCAACCGATGACGTATTAAATCAACCTATTATGTATCAAATTAACCAATAACCTGGCAAGGCCAAAGAGTACAGATTCCAATCAACTGATCATGCATCAAGTCAACAAATGAATTATCAATCGACCAATAAAGTATTAATAAATGGAAACTAACTTAACATAAATGAGTGTTGTAGCTTTCATTTTTTTTCAAAATCAATCAGTTCCACCTTCTGAGTTACATATACTTGGAGTATCTGTTTTCGTGATATTACTCAGATATCTCGAATCGAATTTCATCAATGTGGGAAATGCAAACAAGTATTAATTTTCATCTGGATTATCAAGTATTCCCGCATGATGAATTTAAGATACAACACACAAGTGAGTGTCTTTATTGACACACTTTCTAAGTTGGGGGACTTGGAAAAAAGTTTTCAACATGACCGATTATAAAATTTCGTTACTTACATCGTCAGTATATCAAAATGACAATAAGTTGTAACTCTCATTCTGGGACTGAATTACAGGTAAAGCTGGACTCATTGTTCAATTGAATTCCTTATAATAAAAATTCATTAATTTTTCAAATTACTCCTGTAAGCAAGCCAAGTCAACAGATTTTGTAGACAACATATTGCTTTTTCTTTCCTTTTTATCCTTTCTGTCGTGATTCACGTCGTCACATCTTATTTGAAGTAGGATTACGAAGACATTGCAAAATTATTGAGTAGTCGTACATAATACAGTGCTGATAGCAAAAAAAACGCTTAAACCAGAGTTCACTCATACATATATATTAGGTTACTGCATATTAATCACTGATATGCTTACCTTTTTCAAATACACCCGATGTAGATTTTCAATAACATGAAAAATCGTCAATTGTACGAATAAATCATTAATATTCTATGGTGAATCACTAATACGCAGTTACTTCTATGGGTTACGATGTATCCCATATGTGAGCGAAATTCGCGATGTTGTCTTCTGTGATTGCGGTATTGCAATTGGTCTGCTAGAGCCAAAAACAGTCCCGAAGGAAAACTGGTCTTCCGTTTTGTAGCTGGTCCGATTACTTTGTCAAAAATGTTTTGTCATAATCACATTTTCATGCGAAACAAAGTATTCCCACGACTTGGCTGTACAACTTTTGTTGAAGCATGAACGACTTACTTGATCTAAATGTTGCTACACTACTAGAATGGGTTTGGAAAGTTGTTTCTAATCTTGCTATTACAACCATACTTTCTGTCTGAATTGTGGCCGATACATACATAAAATAGTTTTCTTTCTTGATAACGTTCTCTGTGTAAACCAACAACCGCTCAATCCCCTACCTTTGTTTCATCAGTATTTACACTATCTCTTTTAATTTTACCCAACTAGAACTAAACTGAATAAACTACTATAGCAAGACTAGAAACAACTTCCCAAACCTATTCCCGTAGTTTAACAACATTAGATCAACTTATCGTTCGTATTACCATGAAAACACTTAAAACACGATTTGCTGAATTCACTTACAAAAAACCCTATAGGGCAGAACTGAACCCTGTAGGACGTCAGTAGGGTACCAGTAGGGCAAGGCTTGCCCTATAGGGCAATATTATACCCTGTAGGGCACTTACCCATGGCCTATAGGGCAATATTATACCCTGTAGGGCACTTACCCATGCCCTATAGGGCAATATTATACCCTGTAGGACACTTACCCATGCCCTACAGGGCACTTTTATTCCCAATAGGGCATTTACCCATGCTCTATAGGGCCCCTAAACATACCTTATGGAAGACAATGTTTTGCCGTGTTAGCCACTGGAACATGTTGCATGCAGCAGTATTTTACACAATGGGCCCCCTACACTGTCCCTGTGTAGCGCAATTACTTGACCTATAGAGCAATATTATGCCCTGCAGGACACATACAAGTGACATAATTATCCATATTGTTCACAAAAATGTATAGAAAGCAGTCAGTAACATATCATACACTTCTTTTTAATCTACACGCACAAAACTAGACTAAGTTTTAATATTCATTCTTTCTTTTCTGTTTCTCCACCATTTTTGCCATGATGAAGCTGTATTCTACACTTTTGAAGTCCTATATAAGATGCTCCTTAAGCCCAGAATGCATTTGGGGCTCCAAATGCATTAGGGGGCTCCAATGCATTATGGGTAGGCATCATCAAAACAATATGGCCGCCAGTGAAAAGGCACAAGGCAGTTCCAGCTCTAAAAAATGACTTTGTAGCAGCATAACCAGGTGTTTGACAGCTTTTATTCTCTGCCTTATGGCAAGGTTAGGTAGGATAGATTATCATATGTCAATGTTTTGCTTTGGAAGACTGAAAAGTTACATATACAGTCAGGTTCACAATGATCCTTTGTCTACATGCCTGTTCAGTGTACTTCCATACACACAATATAAACAGGAGTGCAGTTTAAAGGCAAGGTAGTTGTGTAGTTAGGGATATGATTTTATATACAAAGAGCGGCCCTGTCTGTGGCCTTTCAGCTAGGCGACTGATGCTGTATGTTGTGGGTTCGAATCCGATTGAAAACTAGCCGTATAATTTATATACAAATTATAAACAATGCATTGATATTTACGTAAGACCATGGAGGTAAAAGAAATACCTCCAAGGTGAGACAAGGTTCTATGAAACAAAGGGTTTTGACTGTGTTGCATAACAGAACAGGACTGGACATGGATATCTAAGAAAATTTTGCTCACATATTGCCATCATGAAGCCTGAATTCTTTCAATGCTGGTGACTAGACCTCGTTTGGCTATTGAATTGCTAAAATACCGTACTGAAAATTGAATGCTTTGTGTCATCAGTTTGGATACTTGACAATGCAGCATCTACTGAACCTCTAACACCTCACCTCTAACAAAAGTCTAGATATGAGTTTTACCCAATGAGATAGCGAGTCAAAAAATGCCTGAAAGGTAGATCTTAATTTCAATGTGTAGTATACTTGTGCAGTTTCAGCTATAAGAGTCAATTTGAATTGTTACATACAGCTTTGCATAATATTTCGTGTATCTCAATAACTTGTCATTTTTTGTGACTTTAGAAATAAAGTTTCTTTGCGTAAAAATGCTAGGTCTTGTATTCAGTGTTATTTTAAGACATTTTCAGGTTTGTAAATAGTACAGGAATACTTAAAAAAAAACAAAAAAACAAAACATTTTCATAAGGGCCACACAACATAAATATAGCAGCCATTAAGTCCCAATAGAGTTCATCTTCTTTTGGGCAGTGCTAGTGTCCCTACTAGTGTCTAATAGGGTGGCTCTACAGGGAAGACTGCTGGTGTCTTTTAGGGCGGCCCTATATGGACCCTGCTGGTGTCTTATAGGGCGGCCCTATAGGGACCCCTCTAGTGCAATATAGGGATCCCTCTTGTGCCCTAAAGGGCGGCTCTATAGGGACCCCTTTAGTGCCCTATAGGGCGGCCCTACAGGGACCCCTCAAGTACCCTAAAGGGTGGCCCTATAGCGACCCCTCTAGTGCCCTATAGGGCGGCCCTATGGGGACCCTTCTAGTGCCCTATAGGGAGGCCCTATAGGGACCCCTCTTGTGCCCTATAGGGCGGCCCTATAGGGAACACTGCCAATATACTATAAGACCGCCCTATAGGGCAGTCCTATATGATTTCCAAATAGGGCCTAATAGGGTTTTTTTGTAAGTGGTTGTACCAATTGATGCTAAATGGAAAAAATAAATAGAAGAAAAGAAAATTGAGTACCTGACAATGTGATAACAAGTCGCTCTATAGATCTACCTACCTATGTATTTACCTATTTATCGATCGAGCGATCTATCGATTGAGCTATTTTTCTATTCTATAGAATTGATAGAGCCTTCGTTCTATCGATCGATCTATCCATCAATTTATCTATCGATTGATTGATCGATCTACCGACCGACCGACTATTTATCAAACATCGATGGATAGAGCGATCGATCTATAGATTGAGTGATCGATTTATCTATCGATATATTGATTGACCTTTTTATCTTCCTTTCTACCTATTTATCTAATATCTATCTATCTATAAATCGATCGATCTATCGTTCCCCGGTGAATCGCTTAATCAGATTTTATCAGTTCATTGATACGTTATTGGTTGTTTTGATGCGTTATTGTTGACTTTTCTACGGTATCAGTTGATTTAATCTGTTTTTGGTTTATTGATACGTTATCGGTAAATTTGTTGATATGTTATCGGTTAGGAAAAATTTCTACATTATCGGTAAATTTTTACTACATTATCGGTTAGAAAAATTTACTACATTATCGGTTGATTTACTACGTTATCGGTAAATATTTACTACGTTGTCGGAGTTGATAAGTTATTGGTAAGTTACTACGTTATCGATTGTAACAAGGCCTATCAACGCTACAATTACACAGTATATGTACTTATCATGGCAGGAGGTGAACCACCCGGCCTATCCACAAATATATGTAAACGCTATGGAGATGACCCAAGCCTATCCACAATACAAATATATGTATGGTATCGAAGATGATCCAGGCCTATCCTCAATACAAATATATGTACAAACTATGTAAGATGACCCAGGCCTATCTACAATACAAATACATGTACACACTATGGAGATGACCAAGGCCTATCCACAATACAAATACATGTATAAACTAATGAAGATGACCTAGGCAAATCAACAATATAAAAATATGCATGGTATGGAAGATGACCCAGGCCTATCCTCAATACAAATATATGTAAAAACTATGAAAGATGACCCAGGTCTATCCACGATACAAATACATTTATGGACTATTGAAGATGACCAAGGCCTATCAACCATAAAAATATATGCACGGTATGGAAGATGACCCAGGCCTAAGAATCCTCGATACAAATACAAAACAAGCGACCTAGCGGCTGATATAGCTCCTAGTCAGGTAGCTTAGCAAAAATATGGTTACAGGGATGACAAAAGTGCCAAATTTGCTACAGAGGTTCTCATATATATGTAGATTAAAGTTAGTTATTGCTCCAAAAAATTTTGATGGCACGAACGTCATTATGATGTCATTATTCCAAAATGGCCGCCAAATTTCAAGAAATTACGTTTAATCTGTAGTAAAGCAGGACTTAGCCTCAAAAAATTCATATCTTTCATTCTTACCAGGTTAAGTAATTTGATGAAAGATATCAGACCCTAAAAAAGTATCCGTAATGACGTCATAGCATGATAAATTACGAAAATCACCATTTATTGATTACAACACGCATATATCGGGACTGGCAAAGTTACTGACAGTTATATGCTTAAAAATAATATTTTAAGAAACATGTTATTATTTGTAATGGCAGCCTTTGCCCTTTAATTAGTCACGTGACATTCTTTTGATGAACTCTGACCTGACTGGCCATCTTGTGATGCCATATATGTAGCGGAGTGAGGGGTTGTTCTACTGCATTTGTAATGAAGTTAAGCATTGTTAATAGGGCGCAGTAATTAATATATAGTCTGTGGTTTTGCTAAGCTTTAATTCTAGATGACATTCAGTGTAAGCCTTACCTAATTATATGCAAAGTTTTGTTACTTGCTATATAAAAAGTATGTGGTCATCTTTTTCCTGAGGAGAGCATCAGTTACCTTATTCACTATTGTTGGCCCTGTCAACTTATAGGGTTAATTGTACTATATATTTCCATTTCCTTTTTTTGCATTTCAGACTTGCTTGAATGAACATGTATATCAAATCATAACTGAACAGCAGTCATGGATTGGACAGCCTGTGTAATTTGTCAGAAAGGTTCGAAAGAAAGACTCTTGTCCAAAGAAATGGTGTACCCATGATGCCTTTAATGTCTACCGTAACTTTCTAAACAATGTAAACAAATTTAGAGAGATTGGTGCTTTGCCAGTAGATATAGACTATGGTATTGATGGCACACCAGAAATATTTGTTAAGAACCAGGCCTCTTGGCACCGTTCATGTCATCAGAAATTTAATAAAGATAAGTTAGAGAGAGAAAAGTCTAGGAAAAGAAAAAGGGAAACGGAAAGTGACGACTTGGAGATGCGACGCTCGAGGAGACAGCCAGGTGGTTTAAGCAAGGAAGTATGCATTTTCTGTGAAACACACAATTCTGATAAATTTCATGCATATGCGACAGCATCTGCCGAGAAATCACTCCAAGAGATGGCTGCAGACCTGTATGATACAAAGCTTATTGCCAAAATAGAAGGTGGCTATTTGGTCGCAATTGAAGCAAAACACCATTTAGAATGTCTTACACAGTACAGAAATCGTCAACGTAAATATCTCTGTTAATTGAATGATATCACTTTAATAAATAAAGTGAAAGAATATGTCAAAGCGAGGGCATATATTGAACTTGCATCGGTAATGGAGGAGTCTGTGGAAAATGGATCATACCTTTTCAAGCTTTCTGATCTCCACATTATGTATGAAAATCGTGTCAATGAAATTCTTCATAAAGAAAATCGTATATCTATAAACAAAACACGCCTGAAAGAGAAACTCCTACACCATTTTGCAGATATGGGGCTGCAAGAGCAGCTCGACAGAAGAAATACTATTCTAGTATTTCCAGCTGGTATGCAGCAGATGCTGAAGGATGCAATTCATAATCGCAGCTATGAAGATGAAGCCTTTCTGTTTGCTAAAGGTACTAAAATATGCCGTGAAGAAATATTTTCTGCAGACCAATGTACATTTTCTGGTTGTTTTGCAGCAGAATGTCAGGAAACATCTACTACTCCAAGTATCAAATTGCTCAGTAACATGATTCTTTATGGGCAAGACATGAAGGGTGATGTTAATTACTCGCAGCACTGTCTCACTATCTCACAATTGTTCACCTTCAACTGCAAGAAAAAGATTCATAATGAAAGCACTCTCAACAGTCTCGCGATACTCTGTCGAAAGAGAACCACCCTTACCTGTCTATATTGGACTGAACATTCATAATCTTGCCAGAAATAAGAAACTCATCGAAGAGCTTTGCTTACTAGGGTTAAGTATCTCATATGATCGTGTTCTTCGACTAGAAAAATCCCTAGCTGTTTCAATGTGTAACCAGTTCAATGTTAACAACCTGGTGTGTCCTGCAAATCTCAGAAAAGGTCTATTTGTGGTTGGTGCCCTCGACAACCTAGACCATAACCCTTCCTCAACCACAGCCCAGGGATCCTTCCATGGAATAGGTATCAGTATTATCCAAAGCCCAACAAAGGAAAATCCCAGCATTCTGAGAAACAGCACTCATTTTCAACTTGTGGACAAGACAGTAAAACCAACACTTCCAGTAGAATATACAACCGTACCAGTACCTGCATTGTCGTTGAAGTCAAATACGACTTCTTTACCAATGGTAAAAACAATAACGCAGTTTATTAGAAATCTAGATTCTGCCAAGGCCAAGGAAGAGGCTTAGATTCAGAATTCCATTGGGCTGCTTGATGTAGACACCCTTGTGAAGGGTCAGATGATTTCATGGGCTGCTTATCATGCTTCGTGGCAGTCTCCTCACCAATATCTTCCAGCAGTTACAGCCCTACTGCCATTGTTTTTTGAAAAGGCAGACTCGCCTGCGATGATTAAGCATGGTATGAATATACTGATTAGAATTACACATTTTCTGAATCTGGGGCAGGTCGCAGTGTTGGCGTGTGACTGCCCAATATTTGCAAACAGTAAATACATCCAATGGACTTGGCCGACTACACATGGAGAGGATAAATTAGTTTTGATTTTTAGTGGTCTTCATCTGGAAAAAGGGTTGTGGAATGCTCCCGGTGATTTCATAGACAGCTCTGGTTGGAGAGATGCTCTGATAGGGGCTAAAGTGGCAAATTCTGGCACAGCAGACTCTTTTCTGAAATCATCACAGATAACCCGCACCAGACATGCCCACCAAGTCACAAAGCTATCTAATGAGTAGTTTTTTGAGAATAAAATTTTCTGACCCAAAAAGGCAACAATTGCTCAAAAAAATAAAAATTGCAGATTTCATCATAATTTCAAAATATTCAATTTAGTACATCTATAGAAACCTGTATACCAAATTTCAAAGCTGTTAGACCACTACTTTTTGAGAAACACATTTTTGACCAAAATTGGGAAAAATTGCTCCAAAAATTCAAAATTACAGATTTCATCTATAGAAACCTGAATACCAAATTTCACAGCTATCAGATGAGAAGTTTTGGAAATACACATTTTTTGACCAAAAATGGCAAAAATTGTCCCAAAAATACAAAATTACAGATTTCATCAGAAATTCAATATGTATTACTTAGTTCATCTATAGAAACCTGTATACCAAATTTCGAAACTATCAGACCAGTACTTTTTTAGAAATACATTTTTTTACCTAAAATGGCAAAAATTGCCCTAAAAATACAAATTTGCATATTTCTGCACAATTTGAACATATCTGAAATAGATCATCCCTAGCACAGGGACGCGTTATCTTTCGAATGACGAATGTTGGTACTATGAGTACCCATTTCCGAACATTATGACTCAATCTTTTACAACATTTGTTTTCCGTGTTTGCTTGTTCACAATAACATATCAATTATTAATGAATATATATTTCCGTATGATTATAAAAATAGTATTTTCAAGATCAAGTGCTTTGCCACTGTTCTTATATAAAACACCAAGGGTGGACACAAACCGGACACCTGAAAGAAAACTGCTCTGTACGTCAATCATTTCAAACGGAAACTGTCATTTGACAAGTGGCGCGTGGTTCATCGGAACGCGTACGGTCTGTACTTTACCATCTACGACTCGCGCTCGAACCTTAGTAAAAATCACTGAAATATGAAAAAAATGACCCAAAAGATATTCCACACTTCACATATTGTTAGACAGGCACTAGGTTTAATTAGTTGTACGCATATGTCTTACTTTAATGCCATGAAATAGTCGAAAACTGTGCGAGATCTATACTTCCGGGTTTGAAACACTGGGACGTCGTTTGCAATGTTTGTGTTTGCACATACTTACGTCATAGGAAAGCCGGCACTTCATAGCCAATCAGCACTCGAGAAATCTATTGTGACATCGCGACCTGTAATTTGCATACAGAGCAGTTTTCCCTTTGTTCAAGCAGCGAAATTACACTCATTTTCAAATGACAAACGCACTATTTGGTAATGTTACCGGAAAAATTATTTATTTGACATAAGAAATGGCCATAACTATTGGTTTTGTTGGCATATAACCTGTTACAATGTAGATTTTCCCAAACGGTCTAGTTCGGTGTCCACCCTTGGATTTCTTATGAGTAAGAGTGTGTGTACAACTATTCATAGTACCCAAATTCGCAAGAGGTTGCAGCGTGCGCATGACACACCTGGGAAAATAACGCGTCCCTGTGATCCCTAGGGACATATGTACCTATTATCAAAGCTATCTAACTGGTAGTTTTGAAGTAGAAGATTTTTTACAAAATTGTTATCAAAAATGACAAAAATTGCCTTAAAAATACAAATATACAAATTTCACCACGATTTTCACAAATCTGACTGAAGTCACCCTAAGTAAACTGCATATCAAATTTCAAAGCAATCGGAAAAGCGGTTTTAGAGAAGAAGATTTTTTTACCAAAAACACCAAAAAATGCCCCAAAAATACAAATTTGCAAATTTCACCACGATTTGAACAAACTTAGTGAAGTCGCCCCAAGTGAACTGCATACTAAATTTCAAAGCAATTGGACTTGCAGTTTCAGAGGAGAAGGCAATTGTTGACGGACGACGACGGACGACGACAACGGACGACGACCGATGACGGACGACGAAGGAAAATCAACCTATTTGATAAGCTCCGCGTCGCTGACAGCGGAGCTAAAAAATCCAACAACATGCACAAAGTATGGAAGATGACCCAGGCCTATCTTCAATACAAATACATGTACAAACTGTGGATGATTACCCAGGCCAATCCAGAATCTAATTACAGGTTCAGACTACTTGATGATAGGCCTGGATCATTTTCAATAATGTATACATATAGTATTCTAGATAGGCCCCGGTCTTCTTCCATATTAGCTTTGAGCTGCAAAGCTCATGGGGCATGGTATGCAGATCACTGGCATACACATGGCAGCTCAAATGCAGCCCATGAATTTTGACCTGCAGACATACAACAGCTCATAGCAGACAACTTGCAGCCCATGACTTTTGACCTACAGACATACAACAGCTCATAGCAGACAACTTGCAGCCCATGACTTTCGACCTGCAGACATACAACAGCTCATAGTAGACCACTTGCAGACATATAACAGCTCGAAGTGGACATTGCTCATTCACCATTATCACACTTCGCGTAATAGGTCACATTTTATTTGTACACACAAAAATATATTTTATTTCTACCTCATGTCATGCTCACTTCAATGGCTCACAACAATACAACACCACCAGCTGGAGATCCTCATCACCCTGTTAGATAAACATGGGGCCCAGGGGCACTGACGTCCTTTGTGCCTCCTTAGTGTTTATTATTTGCCATAAATGTGAAGTTTGTCAAAAAGTCAAATTGTTTGGACATAAACGAAAGTTGTTTGAACTGGTTTGTTACTGCTCCAGCATAAGTTCAAGTGTGGAATCTAAGTATCAACAGCCTCGAGATATTGTGAAAGTGAATTAAGAATAAGAGATGGGACGCAATAGGATCAATATCTAAAACAGGAAACAGTGAACTTATATAATGCAGAAGGGGAGAAAATTTAGCCACAAACTATTGTAATATAATGGACAATGGCAAATCTAAACCAAATCACTTAAACTGTATTGTTGGCATTGATTACACATGTATCTATTGTCGATCAAATAGAAAATAAATTTGGACAATTGACTAAAAAACATTTGCTTGTTACACTCACTACTTGTACCTATTATTTGGAGTGTACGTGTCACCTACGTATATCTACAATACATATAGATACATATAGATACATGTATCTACATGTATCTACAATACATGTTCAATGAAAAACAGTTAAGACACTGTAGGTCAACAGTGCATCTTAATCTATGAGACTAAATAAGCTTACCCCTCAAGTATGTATAAGGCAAAAACACTATTTAATTTTTAATTACGTAGTGCAGGGAAGGACATAAAATATGGTGAAAAGCAAACTAAATATAAAAACTGAAAATACGATGATATGGAGATGTTGTCTCACAGTCATAAGTATCTAGTGCGTGCCAAGAGACAAATATTAAAATTGCACAGCATCATCCTGACCAGTTTCTCTGACTGGTTTGTTTCCTTGTGATTTTCTGACATAGTGATAGCTACAAAATATTTATATCATGCTGCTACTCACGATAGTTGGGCCTATACAAGATAGCTTTCATTTTGTTCACAGTAGAACTGAGTTTTACATGTAAGATATCTTTCTCATAAACTGGCTTCGGGCAGCTCAAACGTCGCAATACTGCATTTTTTGATACGATGCGGAGTGACTTGCAGCATAGACCCTTGAGACCCTCGTTTTTCTCGAGGGTCTATGCTTGCAGTTGCACACATATGCAATATGCAGTGACAGTCAATGTAATTCATAGTATGAGAGTCACGCATAGTGATGTTGACGATTACATGCATGCCAGTGCACGATTTCAAGTAGACACGAGGAAATTCTGATGGTCTTTTAGTGGAAATATATGTAACAACAGTGAAACAAACAACATCAGTTCTCGTGACTGTGCTAAAGTGCAATCTCAGACCATGTATGATCTGATGATCACGCCAAATTGCCATGTCGGATTATGCCGTGATTCTGAAGTGCAAGTACTTCCTAAGTAAATCGGTCAAAATATAAGCACACGCTGTCTTTAGCGATCAAAGTCAACAATAATGTCAAAATCAACGCACAACTGACGAAATTACATAGACCATAGACAATTTTTTTTACTTCTGTCTGTTATGAGAATTTTTTCTCAAGCCATTACAGGCTTAATTTTTTCTTCTATTTCACCTGGTGACAATTGTTTTTCTCAAAATCCTCCGTACCCCCCCCCCCCCTAGGAAATCAAGTGGTTCTCCCCTAAGTGTGGCGCTGACCTATACGGGCCAGTGGATTGCTTCCATAGTAGAACTGGTATGCCAGTGATTATCGCCTAAGGAGGCCATCATTCTTCAGTCGATCAAAGGCACCTTTCGTACCAAAAAATACGCTAAAGCGGCAAAAGTACCATCACTGTCAACTTCATAACTACGAAACATATTCAAATACACACTGAAACGTTTACAACGTAAAAAATGTGACCAGACCGAGAAACAAGATGGCGTCCACTTCGAATCTTCAACTCAGATTTTGTCGTACAGTTGTGCGCATGCTCAGATGGTAGCTTTAGCAAAGTGAGTAAAAATCAAGTAAATATGAAGTAAAAATGGATAAAATTATTATTTAACAAGTCATCGAAAGATGACACAGTCCCCGCTTTTTACAACAGAAATTGTGTACAAGTGAATGTTTGCGAGTTTCTTCATTATGTAGTATTCCAAGATAAATGTATGGCAATAAAACAGGAAATTCTTGATGATGAAAAATGGTCAAAATGAGAAATACTGGGGCTTTAAACTGGTCAAT
>LD371909.1:5301-17175 GCA_001465055.1 Ptychodera flava
TATACAGTCACCTATAATCTAAATATGCCCATATATGGTCAAAGGGCATTCCTTGGTGTTCAAAATGCCCATGTGAGGGCGCTGTTTTTAAAAAGCGGCCACCTGTTAAAATCTGTGATTGGTTAGATTTTCTCTTTCCATGGTAACTGTGTCAAAATTAGAACAGGTGACAGTATACCTTTAAATAATGGCTACTTTCTGCTCCATGATCAATACCAAGGACATGTGAGAAGTGTTGAAAGTCTTCCATTTCAGCTCCATGATCAATGAGAAGGGTACGTCAAAAGTGTGAAAGTCTTCCATTTCGATCTCAATGTTCACTTCAAAAAGAGTGAAAATGATCATCAAGAAGCTTGATTAGCAGGCAATGCTGTGTGTTATATTTTACATGTGCTATGTATGTACATACAATCCGCAACAGACTATTTCAGAAAAAGAACTTGAAATTGTCCTTTGGTTGTGAAGAGCTGAGGTTGTTGTTCAGTGCATCAACCCTTAGTTTTTCCTTATGATGAGTTCACTGTTTCTATTTACAGATGGAGCACAGCTTTAGTAGTCATTATGCAAATGTAATCCACAATCGTCCGCTGATACAACTTTACCGGAATAATGCCGACTTAGTTGGACTTAAACTTTTCACCCCGGAAGAGTGTGACAAGGCATTTGCCGGATCAACAGACATGGGAAATGTCACTCACACAGTACCAGGATTTCATCCCAAATTTGGCATTGGTTGCACGGCAACAACCCATTCCAGAGGATACACAGCTGAAGCAGGTAACATGGTCAATTGATCAGTACCAGGGAGAGTTCTTAATAGTGTCATATCTTCATACAAAATTTAACTCTCATCAAGTGTTCACTTGATTTGAGATGTCATACTTTCAAAATGAGGCAGACTGGAAAATGACTAATATGAGGCCATAGAAGCGCAGTGGTAGTAATTGCATAGTTTATGATCCATCTGTTGATCTTGGCCTACCCTGAAAATATTAGACCCAATACTCCTGTCTGTAGTAATCTGCTTGTCTAGAGGATCTTTCATAGGTAATGGATAGAATTACCTTTGACAAGACATTCTAGGACATGAATAATACCAGCATATGGAGATTAGACTTCTACTAATCTGTATAACTGAATTTAACTTTTACACCTTCGAAAAATTCTTAAAAATGTTTACTATCTTGTGAGGCCCAAATATTAAGGTAGTACGCACCTCGGGGACAGATATTCAGACTCTCAAATTTCTACAATTCTTTTCTGATCTACCATTTGTAGGGGCTCATTTTAAAGCTCTTGGAAAAACAAAAACTTTTACTGTCTTAGTTTTTCGAAAATCCAAAATTTTAATTTTCCGCCATAGAGTTAACACAGGAATGTTGGCCATATTTAATTTCAACTATCACAAAATGTTGGGTAATTTGTTTCAGCAGTTCCAAACTGCATGGTGACCCCTGATGTTATTGTTGATTTGGTAAGAGAATGGTTGAAAGTTTCATTTGGGAAAGTTTGGCAAAAGTTTAAGTCATTCACTTTCGAGGCGCATACCACTTAAAAAAATGTTTCTAGCAATAAGACAATTCAACATGCCAAATTATTTGAAGCATATCGACGAAACTTAATTTGTGTTTTCTTGTGTAACATAGTAAATTAAAAAGGTCAGCAGTGTACTAGGAAACATTTATTTACTTTTCTTCCTCTTTGTAGGTAAGCCAGAAGCCCAGGAACCAACTCTAAAACAGGCAAAGATTCTGGCAATGACAGCACTGGATGTCTTCTTTCAAGATGGAGTTATCACTGAAATCAAGGAAAGATTCAAGCAGGACATGGAAAAAGAGCAAACACTTGTCGGCTTGTCACAGTAAAAATGGACTGGTATAGAGTCACTGTTGAATCAAAGTACTTGGTTTAATTAGTATACATTTCAAAAAAGAATGAAGGCCAGGAAAAATCCAAAACTTTTTCACAGAATCACCTCTGCCATGTTTCACTTTTTCAAGAATGCTTCAAAATCTGCTCCAAGTTCTGTTGTATGATAGGATTCCTTGAGACTCTAATTCAAATAGACCTTTCTACAGACAAAACATGCACAAACATGCATAAAAATACATGTATTTCTATATGCATATGTACAGGTGGGTTTGTTAGTACCACCAATATGTGATCTCTTGGGCGTACTGAGTCTGTACGGCAAGGTGTGTTGCTTTTATGCTGGAGGAGAACCATTGGTGTTCATTTTCTTATTGTCATATTATTTAGTAAACTTATAGAAAATATTTACTCTGTGTTTCTGTTCCAGGACAGGAACAGGGCATTCAGTGTCGTAAATCACTTCGTGAAATTCAGTTGACAAGTTTACAAAAACAGCAGCACTTAACTTGCTAAGGAAATCATAAGCAAAAACATTTTATCTCCTGGGCCCAAAGCATAATTGTGTAAAGTGTAGAATGTGGCGTCAGACAAATTTTGGCCTCGCAAATGGAACAGCTTGATTTTTAATGAACCCAGAGCATATTTTTCTGAGATTTTTAAAGAAAGACATGTACGATGAGAACACATGTGAAATATTTCTACCTTGTGAAATCATATCACAGCAAAGAATGTATCAATAGCTTGGTGCTGAAGGTTGGCTGTAGAAAATTTGCTCTGATGCTTTTCTTCTGTGATGGTTTGTGGTGTGATTACTTAAAACATGAAAAGTGTAATTCTCTTTTTCTATACATTGTTAAAAACAAGGAAGATATATCTGTCTTACTGAGCATTAAATGCTATCTTTGGATATCCAATTCTCAAAGGATATGGAATATATAAATCTCAGATCCGTCACTCGCCAGAAAGAATCATGCTCCTGACAATCGTCTCTTTTGAAAAACTTTACAGTATTACAAACCAATGGAAATTCAGTATTTGAATGTCTCTCAAAGCTCAAAAACATCCTACGGCAAACCATTTGGTTTTTCTGAAAAAGTGATCAAGAGACAATGTGCAATAACTAAACTTTTTGTATTCATCTCAAACTTACTGAAGTTAGCGAAGAAAATAGAATTTTTCTTTTATCAATCACGGTGCATTTCTTTTGACTTCTGCTATTTACAATGTTGATATCAATAATATCAGTGCAATGCAAAGATTGTAGTTTCTTACAAAAAATACATTTAATTTCTCTGTATTTCTTGTTAGTGATGTCACT
This sequence comes from Ptychodera flava, assembly GCA_001465055.1. Lineage (NCBI taxonomy): Eukaryota > Metazoa > Hemichordata > Enteropneusta > Ptychoderidae > Ptychodera > Ptychodera flava. The sequence goes on from LD371909.1 coordinate 8,492, forward strand.
AATTTTTGAAAAGAGAAGTAGTTTATAGCTTTTGTTGGTTAACAACATTACTCTTATGATACGATAAGTTATGGAAGGTCCAACATATCAACGATGTCATGTATGGTTGTGTAGTTTGTGCTTCTGATGACTTCTTTTTCACCCCAAGTGACAGAAGCAGAGGGTGGAGGAGTTGAAACAGATTTTTTTTGCCAATATGTGCACGTCAGGTTTTGCATCAGTGTGCACCAGCTTTACAGTACCTGCACACTGACCGGGCTACTGTTTACCAATAAGCAGGGTCTGTAAGCTCCTGGAAAGTCTTTGAAAGTCCTTGAGTTCCAAAGCCTTCTTGAAAGTCTAGGAAAAGTCCTTGAAAATGAAATTGAGTCCTGGAAAGTCCTGGGAAACTGAGAAATGTCTACAATTTTCAAAAATTACAAGATGATCAGTCTTGGTACTGTAAAAATTATATGTAAAATGATATATGAAAATTTTATCATATACCCATGCCCATATCGCCCAACCCCGGTGATGTTTATCATAAATAATCAGCCACTATATTTTACAGTAACCGTCGAGGTATGCATGATAAACGTCATCAGTTTTGGAGTGTTCCAGAACTGCATTTGTAATTTGATAGTAACAAAGTAAACAAAGTAAACAAACAATATGGCAGCTGCTCTCTGCCTTCGATGCAATGTTGCCGACATACAAATTGAACGGCTTTGAGTAACTAGCCTTAGGATATTTTGGGTAGCTACAAATACAGGAATAATATAAGGTTATTCCCATGATACCGGGATTTATATCTGAGTACATCATGCAGCAGAAGTATTGTCCAAGACGTGTAGCATCTCGGACAATACCGAAGCATAACGATGTACGAGGACATCAATCCCTGTATTTTGGGAATAACCTTATTATTATACACCTTTTTAGTCTAACTTTACAAGAAAAGAGTCAAAATTAAGGCATCTTTTGGATGCTTATCGCTCACTGTACTGAGCGATTGCAAGCAGACTGGGAACGCGTTGAGCGCGTGCACTAAGCACGCAGAACGAAATTTCAACCCGCACTGCGCAGTGCACATGGTAGAAATTGTACGACAGCAGCATAATTTCACTTGAATTCACATGTTTTGGACTGACCACAATTTGATTTGGGAAGTACTGAATGCTAAGAAGTATACATTTTTGTGAAAAATGTAAAATTTTCTCTTCTTTTTCTCTGTGTTGACGTAAAGGTGTTTTGAGGTCAAACGTCAAACAGCATCCAATAACACCAAAAGTTACTGTACTCGGTGTCAAAGTTATTGGACTCCACACCTTCTGATACCAAAATTTACTGTACAACGAAACTCCCTAGGTTACAGACGAAATCCACTACAGGCTTCTCTTTGTTTTGAGTGTGGACCCTATGAGTACAGGGTACTGTCTTAGCCTTGGACAACATTTGACTTCAATTTCATCTGCATCCTACTTTTGTATTTTAAGACTGCTTTCAAATCTCCCAGTGAGCCAATCAACTTTACTTTTATTTGAAATAAAAATGAAAGCTCTGTGAATTTCGCCAGTTACAACTACCAAATGTTTTATGATTCCACATTTTTGTATATCTTTTGGTAAAAATCAGAATTTAATGCCAAATTATGCACCTATCAATGTTTTCTACCCAGGGGAGTGTGGCTTTAACAGGGGATTTTGTCCTTTGTTTTCTAAGCAATGTCAAATTTCCCATGTACAGGCTGCAAAAATATGCCAAATGTCCAAGAAAGGGAAAATAGAGTCAACATGTAGATAATTAAGAACTTCGGTCAAGACTACCTTTTTGTGCCATTGTCAAATTGCTCCTTAGCTGGCGATCACATTCCCCTGTCTAGGGATATGATTAGTGATCAATGTCCCATGTGGCCCTGCACCACCTAATACCCCTGTCTGGCTTGATGGCAAGGTACAACTTAATATCTCATGTGCTTAAACTAAGCTGTGTATCACGTTGATATTAAATGTAGATATGCATTGTGTATTTAAGAGTTCCAATTGTCAAAATGAAAATACAAGTCTGAAAATGCACAAATGGGCTTGAAAAACATGAAAATGGATGAATACCCTAAAACTCAGGAACTATTGGTCGAATTGCTCTGATGTGTGTGTGTCATAGCAGTACATACACATTAGCAACATAATATTCTTGAAAATATTTTTATGATTTGTTGTCAAAAATCTTTTCAGAAATCACCTGTGGTTTGCAATGTTACACACAGCTTCCCCAGGGTAAGTAGACTCCATGAAGCCTGTCCTCACAAGGACGTATGACATTACCCATAAAACAATGGAGTGGTGGATCTTCTGATTCACTCACTGATCAGCTGATAATGCTTTTATCATAAAAACATAGATGATAGAGACATGGTTCAAAACTGCATGCTTTTTTGAAAAATAAACTTATTCCAACATAAACAACTAAGACGTCAGATCTATATAAATGTAAATATGCAAAGTAAACAAAATAATAGTAAAAAGGATTGGCTGAAAAAGTAGCCATTTCACTTGAAAGATGAAAATATTAATTGGAATGTATTTACAACCACCACATAATACTTTCAAATCTAATAAGGCTTGAAAATTTAGCCACAAGTTCATCAACTTTGCTTCTCTTCTGACAAATAAAATAAAACATGTTCATCCATGAAATCACATACTCATAAATAAGACTGCCTTCCTTGACCATAGACCCTTTCTCTGAGGGATATGCCTTGATTCAGCTCTCCAGCTGCATGCTGCAGTGCGCCCTCAAACTTCACTTGGAAACCAATCAGATACCTCAGTGGGCTGAGTCAGATGGCTAGACCTCGGTGGCCGACGACGTGACACCTGGTCCTAATGGCTCAATCTACCATAAAAAATGTCTTTTCTTGTCGCAATATATATTCCTGATATTACCCGGAGTGTGTAATACTACATAACTTGCGTTGAAAATGGCTACCTTGACAGCTCTGAAGGAAAAGGCGCGACAGGCAATCGACAATGCTCGCCTGGAACTGAACCAATTGAGTCAAAACATCTGGTCGCATCCCGAACTTAATTTTGAAGAACACTACGCTCACAAAACGCTGACTGATTTCCTCGAAAAATCAGGTTTCCAGGTGGAAAGGCGGTACAAAGTTGAGACTGCTTTTCGCGCAACCTTTGATACTGGTAACAAGAATGGTTTGAATGTGTGTTTCATTTCGGAATACGATGCTCTGCCTGAGATAGGTCATGCTTGCGGACACAATTTGATAGCAGAGGTTGGAGTTGGGGCTGGAATCGGCGCTAAGGCAGCACTTGAGGCTGCATCAGCTGCATCTGGTACAGAGTCAGCGGGGGACAAGGTGGGCAAGGTATGGTGGTCTATAACAGACTTCTACAAAATATCAGTTTGCATACACAGTACCTGTTCATTGATTTGTCAAAAGGCAAGGGGACCTCCCCTTGTTTTCATATTTTGCTCAGCACTGTAGCCCCTGTAAATAACAAATTTTTAGTCGCCATTCGAAATGGCCACTATCTATTTTAGCTCTTTTAGGAGAAGCAAAGTCAGCGTTATGTTATTATAAAAGTTCACTGTCCAGATCATGAACAGATGTCAGGGCCAGCAAACTTTCATTTCTCCTTCCAGAAAGTTGTCACAATCAGCCAATATAAATTTAGAAAGTGGCTAAGGAATCTTAATTTCTTATTTGCCCCTCAGCTCAGGCTAAAACCCAATCAGAGATCAGTTTACATGTACCCAATGAAATTTTAGCTTTCAAACATACAATAAAAATCTGTTTTGTCGAACTTGCTCTGTGAACTTCAGTTGTAAGGTCATAGGCCAAGTGGCACACAGAGTTCGCCTTCTTCCTCCTCCTACCACTTTCTGGAGGATGTTCTGCTGTCCATGCTCAGATAAAAAGAGTTAGTCAACTTTCGTTGGTAATTTCACAGGGAACAGATGAAAGGACCCTGGGGTGGGAAGGAGGTTTTTTGTGCAACGGTTTACCTTATTTGATTTTATTAATTTTGACTGTGATATTTCAAATAAAGAGTTCAACTCCACACCGCCTGACTGCTTTATATATTACTGACAAGTCCTTATCTCCTCTCCAACTTGTGTGTACACCACTGTAATTGCTCCGAAAACATTGCCAACTTGCTAATCCGCTGTCGGTATCAGCGGATAAGTGATTGAGTCAACACCACAGCCGTCCCACACGCATTAAAATAAGGAAAGGGTTGAAGATCACAGACACAGTGTCACGATGTCGTCCGTAAAACTAGTGGACGCTTAAAATATTCATGAATTCGTAAATAAACAGGAAGGTAAACAACTTAGTATTCATAAATAAACAGTAAAGGAGCTCCCTAGTGACCGGCCATTGAGAGAAATTACTGAAAAAAGTCGAAAACCTGAAAGCCACAACCTCGTGACCGGTCGTGTAGACAAATGTTGGCAAAATTTCACACTTTACAACTTACAGCCACGACCTCACGATCGGTCGTGGAGAAAAATTACCAGGAAAAAAGTCAAAGCCTGAAAGCCATAACCTCATGACTGACCATTGAGAAAATGTTGGGCTAAATTCAACACTTTACAGCTACGACCTCACGGCCGGTCGTTGAGAAAAATTACCGGGAAAAAGGTCAGCCTCAAAGCTTGAAAGCCAATTGTTTAGAAAATGTCGGGAAAAATTCAACACTTTACGGCCATGGACCTCAACCGCCGTGGACAGAAAACTCGAATATCTGAAAGCCACGGTCGTTGAGAAACATGTCATGAAAATTCAACACTTTACAGCCACGACCTGGAGCCATCGGTTATGGAGAGAAAATATTGGGAAAAAATCAGAAACCTGAAATCTACGACTGTGGGTGGACGCTTAAAATATTCTCGTGGAGAGAAATTGAAGCTCCTTGTCTGTGATGAAATCTACTAGGCTACCGTACTATCGATCAGGAGAGAAAATGTAGAAAAGTTAAAATGTCATTAAACAACAGCCATGTGGAGAGAGACAGCTCAGAAAAAATTAAAATAAATCTGGATTGCCTGAAGGAGAACAGCAACGTTACAAAATTTTTGTGACATAGATTAAGTTCCTGACTGCATTTTCCTACCCTAGGACTTAAAAAAGCTAATGCTTTTAGCTCATTCATATTACGTGCTGCCGTCGTTGAGTTGCGTGTTTGAAGAATGATAATGGTTGAAAGTGCATAACAATACAGAGAAAATATATAAAAGTCAGCATGGACCCTCTGTTGTTCCGCGCAACAACCTAAACGCAGCCACTGAAGTTTTAACATACAGAATTCATAGACGATGTATCAAATACCATGAAATCTTTTTTAGCTCATATTTGGTTTTGTTTATAAATACCAAAAGAGCTTTTATGATGAGTCGATGGCGTCTGTATGTCTGTATATTTGTGGGTATGTATGTGCGGATGTATGTCCGTCACACACAAAGGCTCCCATACCGCCAAAGCTACCATCTCAGTATTTGGTGTACAGGTAGATGCAGGGGTTGAGATGTGAATTTATTCAAATGAACAAGTCAGTGTCAAAATGTGCAAATGAGGTAAGAAAAAGCGAAATCCTGCAAATGTGCAGGAGTGATGGCCAGTGTCTGAAACAGGCTTGAGTCATTTCCTAACTGTTACATATTAACAGACCAGATCAAACCATAGACAGTAGAGGGGGGAAGACTGTCTATGGTCCAACTAAGAGGGACTAACTTTTTCTGCTATGCATTTTGCTAAAGTTGAACTCCAGTACCTAAAGTTTCAGACCTTATTTACTTTTGTCATTCTTTTTTTTTCTGGTTTAAATATTTCTTGTTGTTTTTCTGGTTGTTCTGTGCAGAAATCATTGTCATAATATCAGCGTAGAATTTTCCTGCACTGAACAGATAGAAACAACATTTATTGTTGATCTTTGGTATCCATGCTGGTATATACCAATTCTGATCAAATTTGAGCGACACCGAATAATTGTTGTATTTTTATTGAAAAGGCATGCTTGCAGTACCAGCACCTTAACAAACAAAAAACTGAATAAAAAGTTGATGATTTTATCCATCTAGTTCTCGGAAACTGAAGCGAGGGCTGTCCGTCTTTGAGGAAAATACTAAAACTTACGCTTGACATGGACGCGGAAGGGAAAAATACACTAACATTTTAAAACGAGAACAGGCAAGAAAATGTAAGCAAATTCGTAAGCCTAGTAATACCGGGGGTAATACTAGGAAGTCTTAGTCGTGTTCCTTGCCATTCAAGATGTTTTGTTGGTACGATGTGTATATGGTGGAGGTTCTTTTGGAATACCGGTAGGTGAGAACTTCATTGGTATGGATAGTCGCTGATGTATCAGCAGGCAGGCTGGGAAAACGAGTCGGTCACAGTCGATGACGGTGTGCTACGTTTATGATAGCGCTAGATGTACGGTGACGATGCATCGATGGTGGCATCGAATATTACGGATAGTGTATAATACTGGCATACATGATGACATCAATCTATATTGAGTTGCCTGCAGCGGTGTTCGTTCGGTTGATGCTGTCCGAGCCTCGCTAAAAGGAGAAAAAATTCTCCTTTTCTGTGGCTGAAGAAGCTACCACCTCGATTGATCAAGGAGGTTTGTGTAAATTCATGTGCCAAATGCGAGAGGCAAGAAACGTGATACCCGACCCTTCAGCTCTTTCTGTGCAGAATTTTCAGAAGATTTGTTTATGTTCTCAAACTCATCGTTATCAATTTTTTGTGACAAAAAGGATACAAATTGAATCCTTGTTTTGATTTTGTAGGATTGATTAAAACCAGTCGTCAGCGTGCTCATGTAAAACGTTTGCTCATTTTGAGCATGATGTACAAACTTTTACATTTTGCTTTTACATTTACGAATTCCGACCTAGTGTTATTGGACTATGGATTGGTATGATTGCGATTATTATATAACATCAAACACATCATGGGAAATATGTTTATTTCTGGACTGGAAATAAACAGGTTTGAGGTCAAAAGGTTCTACTTTCGACTTCCGCTCTTACAGAGGACATCGGACCATGACTGACTCAAAAATGTAGGTTGGTTTTCTGGCTCAAGATGACCATTTTAGACGACGTACTTCGGCATGTAGCAGTTCATCAGTATAGCGATGCTTTTGATAGTCGTTAAATTTGGATTGACTTCTATATCTGCTCAGATTTGGGGTTTTTTGCGACACTGTGTCTATGATCTTCAACCCTTTCCTTATTTTAGTGCGTGTTGGACGGCTGTGGTGTTGACTCAATCACTTAATCCGCAGATACGGACAGCGGATTAGCAAGTTGGCAATGTTTTCGGAGCAATTACATCGGAGTGTACAGGTTGGAGAGGAGATAAGGACTTGTTGGTAATATATAAAGCAGTCAGACGGTGTGGAGTTGAACTCTTTATTTGAAATATCAAAGACAAAATTAATAAAATCAAATGAGGTAACCCATTGCACAAAAAACCTCCCCACCCAAGGATCCTTTCATCTGTTCCCTGTGGTAATTTATGACTTCGCCATACAAACTTGCCAATTTTCTTATTTTTAATATTTTTTAAGTTCATTTCCTTTTTTGATGATGATACCCATGTATGGCGCCAATTCCTTGTCTAAAATTTGGCAATCTAATCGCATGGAGCTACCGTTTATGCCGTGTACATACGGTATGTTTAGTGTAGCACTGCGGCTGAATCATTCTCATGATGAACATTGACATGACCTCAGTACTTTGGCAAATCGGTCCAGCAAGCTCCTGTTTGATAACTTCGATATTTTTTTTTTGAGTGAAACTGAAACAAACCAGGAAATGAAGTTGAGTCCGAGCGTAAATTTAGGGCAAACAGGTAAGGCAGATAATGCAAAAAATTGCAACTATTAAGCACACTCATTATGCAGAGCCTGGTTATGGCCAAAGTACGCCCACCAAACTCAGCGTTAATCCAAAAACTTGGCCTTTTTGAGCTAGGATTTGACCACTGCATACTATGGCTTTGATATTTAGTGTAGAGATGCACCATGGATTTAAGTGCTCACGTTCAAATGGAAATAAAAACGCAAGTCCCAAAAATATACAAATATGCACATCACAACTCCGGCAAGTCACTCAGGGCAGTAAATCAAAATATATAATCAGGAGACTTGCCAAAAAAGGCCTGTGATTAATGTTTTCATTTTGACAATAACTCTAATAAATTAGACATGATACAGCGCTTTGACTAGTTCATACTTTGACCAAGCTTGGGCCAGTCTCCCTCACCAATAATTTAGGCCTCTTGCAAACTGTTGCTGCAAATTTGCTGCAAATTTTGCAGTAAATTTGATGCAAACTATTTGCTGCATATGAGCCAGTGGTTCATTTTTGAGATGCAAATTAGTTTTCTTGTGAACTTGCTGCAAATATATGGTAAACTCCTTGCCGCAAGTTAATTTGAATTTTATTAAAAATTTGCTGCAAACTCCATGCAGCAAATTAATTTGCATGTTACTGCAAATTTGCTGCTAACTACCAGTACATATGCAAAATTTCTTTCAAAAGTTGGCATAACCACATACATCTTGTAAGTACATGTACATTTACTTCAAAGTGCATGGTACAAACAACTATATATCTAGCATTAAATAGGCTATGTCGATATGATGACAGGGCACCATGGCAGG
>LD371958.1:8456-25335 GCA_001465055.1 Ptychodera flava
TCTTGGAGGATTAAAACATGTAAAGGCAACTTTCCTGAATCCCAACTTTGACATATTCTGAACCGTCATTTATTGTGTCCTGTATGTTATCTAAAAGAAATTGCTCATAATAGTTTGTCATCATAGGGTGGTCAAATAAATAGAGATAGAGAAAGTTCTAATTTCCATTTATAGTTGACTTGGTAAGGATAAAATAAAATTACTTTTTGAGGAAAAAAATAGAGTGGTCAATTAAAAGAGTGGTTAAAGTGATGGGGTTTTTATGGTAAAGCTGGGCTGTAAGATTCCTCATGTGCTATTTATAGCAATTATGCAATCTGTGTAAACAGTGCAATGAAAGTGTTACATGATTCCTTATAATGCTTTTGATGACCTTGAACTTCTTAAGTTTCAAACATTTGTCTCTTCAGTGTGCTTGGTTTACAAGTCCCTAGGATGACCTTAGTGAGATAATTTCATACAGTCAGGAAATACTTAATTTTGTATCCATGTCTATAGTAGCTTCAGGGACTTTGGCCCTATGTTTTTCAAAGTAGAGTACACAACCAATCAGAAACGGCTTTTTCAGCATATTAGGCTGCAGATTGACACTCACATAGTAATCAAAATGGCATCTGAGTTGCTGCCAGCTACTGAAGCAACTCACTGTCAAGGTTGTACGTCCCCATATTGCTCGCATTCATTTATGATCCTCTCCTCCAGTGCTAGTGCGCATTCTTATTGGCTTGAGAAAGCGTGAAATTTACCGTTAATTGGGATTCTACTATTTTGCAGGCATTGGATCTTGTGATCGGTTGCCCAAATTGATTTGACAGAACCAACACTTTGGATTAGCGTTCCATCATAGAAGTGTCTTTACGGTTGCGTCTGTCATCATTTCATCATGCCTATTAGCGTACATGCATCGTTATTTAATGAAATTTGAATTATTCCATGGAACGGACAGAAATATTTCTTCTCTGCTTTTACAGAGGCAGATTACGTGACACCATACTAGACTGGGAAGATTCCTTGCCAGAAAGAGATTTGTATTTAGCTGATGAACATTCCAGGTGAAGTATTATATGCCTAAATATCCCTCTTTACAGATCAACTTTATGCTAAGGAAGTTTCCCATCTTTCCTTTTGCATTGACACAAGTATGAACATGAGTTCAGTGTTCTCCCTGAATAAGGTAACAGGGGCGTGGCGCCCTCTTGTAAATTCCGAGCGCCCCCTTGCCAGATATGAAAAATATTTATTTTTTTGAAAAATAAAACAATAAAATGTACGGGGGGAAAAAAGTTGACAGTGATTTACAAGCAAAATGCAAGCTTGAGCGTCGATCCTGCAGGCTGCAAACGTAATTCTCATCGATCTTGCAAATCTCGCGAGTTTGTGATGTCATCCGAGATCATAAGCCCATGTGCAACTCATTCATTGATGCACCGTCCCTCCTCCCTCGTGGGTGGAGGGACGGTGATTGATGGCAGCCATATTTGCATGGCACAGGCCGTAACGTTAGCCACGGTCAGTCCCTCCATAGGGGCCGTGCATTAGGTAACCGACTTAGCTGTATAAACATGCCTAGGAACTTGATGGTAACCAAGGACAGCAGAGTACTCTGAAGTTTTTATAGGAGGTTAGAATTTCGCTTGTGTATTCCTTCCCAAAGCAAAACGACCTATTGATATTGTTAGACTCGGTCGGACGTGTACGTGTATCAGGCTGAGAACACATAAGCGTAAGTGTTATGGTGATAATTTTGACATCGATGAATAAATGTATGTCTGTCGCTATGTTTTCGTTTTCAAAAAATATAATCTTCATTAAAATCAGTGAACTGGAATAAAAGTTATGGAACACTGTCTCAGATTTCTTTTCCTTTGAGCTTTTTTATATGAAAAAAATCTGAAAAAATACTCCCCAAGTGCCACCAAATAACACTATTTTAATCTCTGTTTTTCAAAAGCTCCAATGGCAGGAGGGGGAACACCCCCCTCCTGACCTCCCCCCACGACCGCTGATGCGGTCGCTTGTGGTGCTTCGCACCACATCTTCGCCCTCTTTTAACAAAATCCTGAGGAGAACACTGTGAGTTGATTTTCTTCAAAGATGTTCATTTGCAAATTGTACATTCATTTTGACCAAGGTGATATGTGTACAGTGTGGTGTGACTGTACACATGATAACTGAAGTGAACGTTTGTGAAAGTGTGTGCTACCTATTTTACAATAACCTTCTATATCAGCCTTGACAGGAAGTCATCAATTAATGGAAAATAGCATTCTTAGGCAGCTTTTACAACTCTGAAGTTTATTCTTGTTGCCCAAGTTCTCATGGACATGTTCAATTTATGTTGTATACAGGAAAGCAGATGTGTCTCTGTGTCTTGGCACATCTCTACAGATTGTACCCAGTGCTAATCTTCCACTATTGTGTAAGAAGAAAGGTGGCCGTCTTGTTATCTGCAACCTTCAGCCAACCAAACACGTAAGTTAAAATCGTATATGCTTGACATGTTTTTGACATAATTTCCCAAGTTGTTTTCTTTATTTTTACAAACTTGCTCTATTGATTATGCAATTGTATATAAATTCAGGTTGAAGAGATTAAAATCTTTGCATTGTGTCCTTGCACATAGGATTTTTGAGAATCCATTAAAAAAAGTCTTTGAATAAGAATTAACAGGTAACCACATAGCTTTTCCACCGACATATTTTTGTTTACTAATAATTATAGAAATTTTGTAAAATGTACTGAAAAAACACCTACATTCTTGCAGAATATCACATTTCTGCTATGATTCTTGCATGGGCACTCACCTCGCATGGAAACAATCAAGTAAATATAAAATTTGTTTGTGTGAAATTTTTGTTTTTGAACCACTTACTTGCTTACCACTCAACATTTTGAGTAGACACACAACATATAATTTAGTTACTCTGGCGTTACCTTTATTGAAAATTTGTGGATTGGGTGCTGATACTCCATGGCTGTGTCCTAATGACCAATATCAATCGGGCATACTTGCATTTACATTCACACCCTGCCATCAAGACTGGCTGCAGTGATGACTAACAATATTTTTTCCCCTCAAGGACAAGAAGGCCGATGTTTTGATCCACGGTTACGTAGACGATATTATGACCCAATTAATGCAAAAACTGGGACTATCAATACCGGAGTACAGGGGTCCGTCTGTGGTTCTCAAGTCACAGCATGTACCAACAATCAAAGTGCCGTTCAAAGATCCAGTGATCAAAGCAGAGCCAGAAGCAGAGGTTAAATCCGAACCACAGCCAGTCATCAAGTCTGATCCAGGACTAGATATCAAACCACAACAAAACATCAACTCCCAGCCAGAACTAGATGTGAAACCAAAACAAAACAGCAACTCCCAGCCAGAACTGGATGCAAAACCACAACAAAACAGCAACTCCCAGCCAGAACCAGATCATGAATTAGAAGTGGATGGAAGGCAGGAGTGTGAAACAAGACAAGAGTGGACATCAAGTGATTTAGTTAATAGTGACAAGGACAGTGATCACATTGTTGATGGGATTGCACCACAAAGTGTTTGTCAAACTAAGAAGTCTAGTGGGACGACGCCTTCACATCAAGACATATCAGAAAAATCTGTTGAACCCTTGAGTCAGAATGATACTCCAAGAAGTGATTCTTCAGATAAAGTCAGTGCCAGTAGCAACAGAACTGATTGTAGCACAGAGAAAAGAGTGGTGAATTTGAACAGTGAATGTGACCAGTGTGATGGCAATGGAGACAATGTCACAGTCAATAATCTTTTAGAAAACAGCAAGACATCTCCAGAGGGCAGTGTTGAGACAGAATATCAGCATAAAGATAAAAAGGTTAAAACAGACTTTAGCTGATGTTAAAGAGAAGATGACATACCTTGTCATTTTTGTATTGTTTCTGTAGAGTTCTACATTCAAAATAAACTGACTGTTGTATCTCCCAGACGGTTTTTGCTTTTTGAATTCATCATGTGTGAAATTTTTTCCTCTTGTCTTCGCACACTTACTGAATAACCAACTACTTGATCACATAGAAAAAGAAAGGCAAACAGGGTACTTTCCAATTTTCGAAAAATATTCCTACATTAGGTTGAGACTGTTGTATGTGTAATAATGCAAGGCATAGGACATTACAATCCTTCTGGCTCATGTGTAAGAGGCTCTGCTTTACCACTGTGTTTCAAGTCTGAGAATTCAACCTTGTCTGATTAAGTTTTGACAGTTGCAGAATGGAACATTTTATGTCAACAAATAATTCCTCAAAAATATGTTTGTAAAATGAACTGAAAAAGTTGGAAAATGTAGGTGTCGCAGTTAAAGGTTTGTCACCGCGGTACATGTATAGTTAGAAAATACCTGTACTTTGTTTTGAGTATTGAGTTGTCACACTATTGATGTTTTGAATTCATGTTGGAAAATTTGTATACACTGCATAATGGGAAGCCTTCAGAATATGCTGCTGGCAAATTTAACACAAGGTTGAGAGGAAACGAAACGAAAGAAGTATATTTACCTACAGAAGAGTGTGACACCACAGAGAGTAACCAACATACGAAGTAAGGACTGTACACCAACACTTACGCCAATATATCAAAAACTCAGAATTTTTCAGTTCATAAAATATTCTTTGCATTAATGAGACATTTATTTACATATTTCCCAGACTTCTATGTCATATCTGCACAGGAGACACTGTTATTTTAGCAGAGTCTGTAACAATGTAACCATAATTTACTGTCTTGGACACTGATAACTTTTGCATGCTGTCAATTTATACGAGTCTTCACTTTCTGAGATATCTTGTCATCCTCTTCAACTTTATTCATCTACATCCTGTGAATAAAATGACTTTTCCCCTTGGTTTTGAATCATGGCTGACTTTGTGTTGTTGATCATTCCTTTCAGTCTTTTTAATGCTAATCCAATCTCACTCAGACGAGAGACAATGAAACAGGTCGACTGGTAATGATTCATGTGATTATTTGCACAACAGAAGGTATTTTACTCAAGATAGATTGTACTATCTTTAAATTAATTGGTAATGACAAGTTATTGGAATGCGTTACAGTTTGATTTAAAAAATATTTTATTGGGAAATAAATCCAACATCAGCCTTTTTTGAGTAAATGATATGAATAACATCGCTGTGCAATACTATTGCAAGGTGTTTACTCTCATCAATTGTTCCAAAATGTAAACAATCCTGGAAAATCATGGCAAAATTGCAAATCTTGGAAAATCACTTGTGGTTAACAAAAGTCGTGCATGTTGTTTTGTGTCGTAAAAATATTGCACCATCAGAAACTACCAGTATTTCTGATTGCACCATCTCTTTTGAAAATAGTATATTATACCTCACCTTCTGGAAAAATTTCTTTAAAAACTTAAAGAGTGCTCTAATTTTCTGCAGCTAGAGACTAGAGTGTCAAACCCTGTGTCAAGATCATCACGGAAAATTACGGCTCCGTATAGATCCACATAACATGAGTTGAATATACGGTATGTCATGTGCAGGGATCAAATCAACTATATCTAAAATAACAGTATGCTACGTGATAGTACTGTGAAGTTGGAAGAAATGTCAAGGTCAAGAGGAACTTGACAGAACTACTGATCTTCTGCTGATGTACTGGATACAGTACAACCAATGGGTGACAACTCTGAGGCTATTGGCAGACAATCTATCACTATCAGTATACCAAAAATGAATCCGCAGCAGTATTTCAAATCTGGTAATTCAGCAATCCGTAGTTGACTGTCACTGCTCTACATGTTGCTGGGCTCTTGAATATTGATTACTTTGTGCAAACGAAATGATCTTTCTAGGGCAACGCTGTTTTCATCCAATGACGTGTAGCAATGTAGAATACATCTCATGTGTGTCGATGGTTGAAGTATGTGGAAACAGAATTGAGCAAGTCTTTCTGTACACAGCTGAAATTAAAAAGAAAAAGCTATGCTTGTATTCAATGTATGATGAATTCAATTATAGCTGTAAATTACCATGAATGTCAAAACTATGTCTTCAAAATTGACTGTCAGCTATATTGTACTCACTAGACATGAGACATCCGGTAAATATGAGATATTATCAGAGTAAGATGGTCAAATTGTGCTGCGAGTAATTTGGGTACTACAGCTACAATATGAATAGAACTGATGCCACCTGATAAAGATATGCAAATTTTTGTTTGATTACAGTACAGTGTGGAACCATCTGTATCTGCATATGCTGTGAGTTGATTAAATTTGGCAATGAAGCAGACAGCTGTAATCAAAAGACCTGATGGTTATAACCACTGACATATTGGTGCTCTGTGCGGACATGAAGTCAGGTCACTGTTCAGAACAATATATCACCTCTACATCACTTCCAATATTGCCATCAGAAATGTGATAAGTTTCAGACCTACCTTGCTTGAAGTCACTCCATCAGAGCTCACAGTAAACTTTAGGTTGCTGGAGACAAAACCAAGGATTTCCTGATGACAAGATACACCAAAAATAATCAATGTGATGTCATGACAGACAATGGCAGCATAGCACTCCACAACAAAAATAAACTCTGTTTGTTTGTTTGTTTACTCTTTACTTGTCTGACCATCTATGACAAAGACACTAAAAATATTATAATTGACAAATGGAATCCTAATAAAACTATTCATAAAGTACTGCACTATATTCACTTTTCAAACTTACCTTACTGATACATGTTGGAGAAACTTCACAATCCAAAGAGTAGTCTTCTTGGACAATGTTGAAAACCATAGTTCTGTTGAATTGAAACAAACATCTCAATTAGCTTGCATAATTATCAATGTAAAAATATTCAAAAAAATCCATGTTGTAAAATATGATTTAAGGTACATAAAGTTTGTGGTGCTGTTAATCAAAGTACTTTTATTCTTGTCCCTGGAATGCTACAAAATTTTAATCTGTTGAATTTTATAGTCGTTAAACAGCTATGATCTGAATGTGCCAAGAGGTTTTGGAACTAAGAAAGTAAAAACAAACCAGTATTTGAACCCCAACACAAAATTGAAATTAGAATCAAGTTGATAATCTCATGTGAACTTTCTCCTTGGAATTTTAGTTATTTACAGGAAACCCAATTGCAAATTATGTCATTGTAATATATTTGTCTGCAAATTTAGATTACAAGTCTGGACTTTACTCATTGAAGAACGGCAAAACTACAACTTAATCAGTGACAGCTAATGTTATAGTTCACACTAGAAAGACATGATAATGGCTCAGACTACATGCTGCAACAACCGGATGTAAAAATTTACCACATTTTAAGCAGAAGTGTTCGATGTTGCATGTGTGCAGCTATATTTAGTAAGCAAACCTGTATCAGCAAACAGTGCTATTGCAAGAGTTTACACTACAAATGGACGATGAGAAGACACAATACTGCAATGTAGAATAGCATAAAATAAAAAACATACCTGAAACATTGGCTGAGTGATGATTCTGTACAGTTGACTGCAGGTACACATTGTGAACACATTGTAAATATGCCATTTGCATCCTGTTTGGAAAAATAAAATGCTTCAATGACTATTTCTATAGCACTGCCCGTCTTTTCCATTGATGTGACACATTGTCTGAATATCATAGAGAAAGCAGCCATTTTTTTTATAATTCATACAATTCCCACACAATATTGTCAATTTTTCTGCAATAATTGAAAACCCATATTGTATGCTTGACTATTGTAAAAACACAATGCTGTTTGCTAGCATGCTGTAACCATATGTGTTAAAAGTTTAAAACGGATAATCAGCTTTGTAAGATTGCTGGTTGGAGAAGTGCTGCCATTAACTTGTACAAAAGATAGCCAAAGGCTACAGTTTAGATATTTATATAGGGAAACAGAAAAATATCAAACTAGGGGAATTAAAGAATTATTCCATGGATTAGCCATGTTTACGTTTTCCAATTTTCAATTTTTATTTGAAAATGCAGCAAAATCAAAATTCTTCAGCACTGCAATCTTTATTAGTGCATAAAACATGTATTAAGTGAATGTATTCTTCTTGTTCAATTACACATTCAATAGTTTTGTCATGAATATCACTCAATGTTTGTTTTCATCTAAGGTGATATGAATTTACAGTGACTTGGCATGAACAATAAAATGTAATAAAATTGTTTGGAAATTTGCTAAGTTGTAAAGAATAATTTCAAATAAGTTTGCCAGCAGGCTCTTCTGTCTTGCCCTGCAAAAATATGAAGAAGTTTATTATTTTCTCTTGCCAAATCACAAAACTTGTACGATAAGCTGTTCTGAGAAGGAAGAAATCAGCGTGACCAGATGACTAAATATTCTTTTGAATTTGAAAAAATTGTCTCACTGCTTGTATGAACAAGGAAACCAATTTAATTATTGATGTACATGGTACATCCTTTTTCTTCGGTTTATGATTCTACTGTCGAACAAAATCATTGATTTTACTGTTTCATACAATGAAGGAAACTGTGCTCTTGAGGGGAAAAATGAATGAATTAGAAAACAAAAAGCAGTGTGTTACACAGTAATATTTTAAATCTAGACAGATGTATGTGACATTCAAATATATGACTTAAAATGGTTTTCTTCATCACAATCACATGACTTTTAGAATTTCCATTGCTATCATGAATAAAAATTCATGAGCCGACTTTACATCTCCAATGGATGATAACTCACATGTACATGCATGTTCTAAAAACTTGCAGTTTACATTCTGTTATGGTAGAACACACCTCAGGGACAGATCTTCTGACTCTCAAATTTTTGCAATATGTATTTGGTCTACCACTTGTGGGGGTTTAATTTGAAGCTTTTTGCATAAATGAAGTTTTCGCCGGCTTATTTTTTGTGAAAATTGAAAATGTTCTTTTTTCCCCCTGAGTTAATATCTGCACTGTAACATATCTTCAAAGCCAATTAAAGAAAATGTTTAGGAAAATAAGCTTTCTCAACCTTGCATAGCTGTGACTGAATACAAGCAACAAGTTTTTGTCTTCTTAAATTTAGAATGAGCAGTGTTTATATCTGTAAGTGGTAAATGGTTACCGCTACCTGTATGTTGAAATTGTCAGTGTGATTGAAGACTGCCCTCACATGACATTTTCAGGAAATGTATCTCACTTCTCACTTTTAAGTTGGACAGTTGCCATTTCTGTGTTAGCAACCAAAGTATGAGTGGTCTCAGAATGTAAGAATGATGAATTAACTCAGAAACAATGTAAAAAATCATATAGAAGTGTCTGGTGTTTGCAATCTTGACAAATTGAATGGCACTTTTCAAAAAAAAATCAGCTGCTAATGACAGCAAGAGAGTATAAATTGATATGGAAGAATAGAAAGTCAATAACTTCTGAGTTGTTCACAACTTTAATTGTTTCATAATCATTATATTACTCCATTGTCATTGACAGAAGCCCTGACAGTCTCCTACACACAAGTTCATGAAAGTCTATCAAATGAATGTCTGATATAGAATGCACACAATTATCTTTCAAAAAGGTCTCATTGCATATGAAATAGAAAACTGCTCATACGCACAGAACAAGACTCAGATACACTCTCTTTTTTCAGTTTTCCCCTTCCAAAAATGGATCGAGGTGTGCAAAGCCACTGAAAACACAATCTAGGACATCCAACTGCTTGGAACCAGTCCAAGACTGCAGAAAATGCCACCAGGGAAGAAAACTCATTTCTAATAGGCTGAAGTGCCTTGTGAGATACAAGCCATATGACAACTACAAATTGTCTAAATGGTGAGCACTTTGACAATCACAAATGCTTATGACAAGAAATACCATAAAATTATTTGAATTCATGTAGAAAGAGATGCTCTGTTGATAAGTCGATAATATTGTACTCTGTTACAATATTTGTCACCAAAGACTGGGTTATATCTGATGGAGTTTGGATCTTCCTACACTGTATGAAGACAATGATGTACTCAATCGGTCAGAAAATCATGCATAAAACATACTATCCCACAACATAGCATGGTATAGTGTACATTACCTGAGTGAGTTGGGCTTTACAGTGCTTACATCCAGTGTACTGTGTTCTACTCAACATTTTGACCTATCCAGAGTAAAAGAGGTCAATGTCAAATGCAATATGTGTAAACTTTCACTCATGACTGGAGCTAATGCAAACCAATGCTGTTTTTCATTTCAATGATAGAAGAATGATACTGTTGAAGGGTTATTACTATTGATTATTATACACCTACTGCCGTAACCTACGGGAGTTTGACCGTCCAATAACTTTCCGTATTTTGTATAGTACGCGGAGTCCCGAATACGGGAGACGCGCCCCGACTCTCCCGTAGGGTTTGTAGCAATTTTATTTCAACAATCGCGAGCGTTCCACTCATATCGCGCGTACCGCATCCCTCAAAATTTACCATAGAATTAGTTTATACGGAAGATTATGGAGGGAGGTGTATAATAATAGGGTTATGCACAAAAAACGGCCCTGTATGGACTCAGGCTCAGTGAGTGACGTATTGGACTCGCCTTCGGCTCGTCCAATACGTTACTCACTGAGCCCTCGTCCATACAGGGCCGTATTTTGTGAATAACCCTACAGTACTAATGCTTTGTCTAAAATGAATGAAATGAAAAGTATGTTGATGTTTGGGATTCGAAAATTGAGTCCACAGCATGTTGAAACACAGAATCTTATTTGTGAAAAATTATACAAAAAAAAATATTTCTGATCATAAACTATCATTCTCTAAAACATGTGACACACTCCTTTGGGCAATCTTTAATTACAAAGATTTCTGATTTTGAGCAATTTTACAGTTTGTGTCCGTCTGCTGGGTACATCCTGTGTATCCCAATTCTAAAAACTCACCAAGTCCTCTGCACTATCACTGTCACTGACTTGTAGACATGTACCATCTAGTGCAGTCAACCTGCCAGAACAAGAAAACAGGTACTGTATGAGTATCTAGAAATACAGCTATGTATGGACTTTGGAGCACAGCTGCAGCTCAACATTAAAAATGTGTAGTCTGATTTACTTGGCCATAATCTTATTTGTGTACCTTTTGACTATTACATGCAAAATACATATTTTGGTTCATTTTACAGCTGTATGTAAGGTTTCTTCCAACTGTTTGGTCATAGTGAACTTCTGTTAATTTTTGTGAACCAAAACTTACAAGAATTTTAACCGTCACACAAGTTGACATAAAAAAGCTCTATTGTTTTTAACTGTTCATTCATTGTTTGAGGAAACAGTGGGCCATTTCCACATAAAATATCATCACTTTCTTTGCAGGATAGTCATGGTAAAATTTTGCACATTTTTTTTATATATCTCTTCTTGCAGTAAAAAGCATTTCCTGACCAAACAGATATTACATCGAACAGGCTGCAATGAAAGTGTAGTGAAATAAAATCATTGGCTGAATCAAGTTTCTGAATTGCTGTTCTCTGCATGCCTTGTAGGACAACTTCCAGATGAGCAGCTCTGACAAAGAGCCAATACAATACCTGATGTTTTTCACCTTGACATTGACCTGAGCCAGACCTACAATCAATGTTAGAAAATATTTGTATCAGTCTGGAGTCATAACTGTAAACTATTCAATGTGGAGCAGATATACAACTCACACAAAGGACCATGATTTCTTATGCTGAAGTCAGTATGAGGCATCTTTGTGCACCAACAAGCATTTTACAGTCTTTTAAATAATGGTCCTTCTGTTCAGGGACCAAAGTTAAAATATATATTTGGAACATAGCGTGAACACTACCTGACACAGGATACACAGTGCACTGTAATCAGAAAGTGGCAGAAGGATAAAAAATACCTTGTCTGGCTTGAAACAAGAGTACAAATATAAACACAAACTGAGCCAGACAATGACACTGACTATTAGTAAATGAAAATTAGAAATCATATTGATTACACAAAACAGAATTTAAGTTTGTTATCAACCTGTGAATTTACTGACAATGATTTCTCTGATTGATGACGGTGATATTGGCTGTGTCGTCTGGTCAGTCTGGTTGTCTTCCAGTAAAGAACACACTTCATATCTGGAATTTGGAGTTGTATGAAACTCAAGACATCCTGTTGAAAAATGAAAATTTTTGGTTACGTTACAAAGTATGTGATTGCATCAGACACTGTTATAGTCCAGTCAATCTACGAGATTTTGGCACCTAACCCACCACAAATTGCAACAGAATTTTTTTCTTCAGAATGCATTTCAGAGAGGTACCCAGAACAATATATTAAAAGTTTACTCGAATCCACATTGGGGAAATATGTCTAATTTGCATAAATCAAATATGGCTGCCAGAAATCCGATAAAATAGCATAATTGGCCATACCTCACATATTAAACAAGCTATTTGAGTGATTTCAAAGTCTGACACTAGTTATTTGGCTCAGGGAATCATTTTGGAGGTATAATGTTTTATATGGGCACTTCACTAATTTGCATAATTCCAATATGGCGGCCAACATTCCTACAAAAGACGTTTTCGGTCATATACCACATATTAAACAAGCTCTTTCAGTAATTTTAAAGTTAAAAGTATATTTCTTTGGAATGGACACATGATTTTCGAGATGCAATGATTTGCATAGGTAATTTGTTGATTTGCATAAATCCAATATGGTGGCCAACATACCTACAAAAGAAATTTTCTGTCATGTACCATTTATTAACCCTTTTGGCGCCAAGGTCTATTTTTGTCAACTTTATAAAATGTACCACAGTCATTTTTTCTGCCTTTTTCCAAAATTTTGATAAAAATGTAGCTGATGAAAAATGATATCCATTTGGTCAAAAATTATGAAAAAACGTACAGAAAAGTTCGCAGAAGTTGGTAAAATATTGCATAAACATTTTTGTGTAAAAAATTACATCAGTCAAAGGGTTAAACAAGCTATTTCTGAGATTTCAAAGACAAAAGTGTATTCCTTTGGCATGGACAAACAATTTTCGAGATGCAATGATTTGCATACTTAGGTATTTCGTTAATTTGCAAAAATCCAATAGGGTTGCCAACATACATACAAAAGACATTTTCTGTCATATACCACGTATTAACCCTTTGGCGCCAAAGTCTATTATTGTTAACTATATAAAATGTATCACAGTCAATTTTTCTGCTTTCTGCCAAAATTTTGATAAAAAAATGTAGCTGCTGGAAAATGATATCCATTTGGTCAAAAATTATGAAAAAACGTACAGAAAAGTTCACAGAATTTGGTAAAATATTGCATTAAAATTTTTGTGTAAATAATTACAGCAGTCAAAGGGTTAAACAAGCTTTTTCTGTGATTTCAAAGTTAAAAGTATATTTCTTTGGCATGGATAAATGATTTTTGAGGTGCAATGATTTGCCTTGGCACTTCGTTAATTTGCATAAATCCAATAGGGCGGCCAATATACCCACAAAAGACATTTTCTGTCATATATCATGTATTGAACAATCTATTTCAGCCATTTTGAAGTTTAAATATATTTCTTGAGCATGAAGAAACACCTTTTGCGGTTCAATGTTTTTAAAAGACACTTTGATAAGTTTCAGAAATTAAACATGGCTGCCAAATTAATGACCAAATAGCTTTTTATATAAATAAGGTTCTGTAGAGATTTTAGCAACCGGAATATCAAGAAAAAACCTGTTAGGAGGGCACTGCACCCAATGCAGCGTATTTTGCTCATAATAATTTTTGCAAATATTCATCCAATTTGATTAATTTGTTAACCCAAGATTAAAAATTGGTTAGGCTCACCTTTTAGCTTGGCAAGCAGTCGTAAGTTGCATGCTATAGAAGGGGTAATTTATGCAAATCACCCGATTTTCTGCTTCCCTTTTATCCGAATTTCAAGATTTGCAAAGAATATAACTCTAGTCTGGCTGGGTCAAATTTCCTGAAATTTTCACATTGTTTTTTTAAATGCTATATGACAAAACAACTATTTTGTTATGCAATAAAATTCTGATGCAAAAAATGTCAGACTCTTAAAAACTTGATCAACGCATGAACTCAAAAAATTGAAAATTGCATGCTTAGGAAAGGCTTAAAATTAATTCAAACAACTCATCAGCCCAGCAGAATCCAACTGTTACACGATACAAGCATGTACATCTGGAAAAATGACACTTGGAAAAATGACTCAAGATGTACTTGTTTGTATTGTGTAATAGTTGGATTCTGTTTTGGGATTAATTGTAAGCCTTTGCTAAAGCATGCAGTTTTCAGATTTTTTTGAGTCTATGTGTCCATAAAGTTTTTATGAATCTGACATTGTTTGCAATAGTGCTAAGTTTCAATTTGTGTGTATTATGGCATTTTTTATTTTGGTCATATCATTTTTTCTGTATTTAGCTTTGTTGTGTTTACTGTATTTTTGCTGTTATGTGCGATGACTTCTTGCCTGTCATCTAGGGGATCTTATAAAGATGCACCCATCCATAAGAAGGGGGTTCAGTCTAAATTAAAAACTAAAGATTTTGAACACGTCTTTTTTTAACAGTAAACATTACAGAGTACATGTTTTGACACTGTACAGTGTTAAACACCCATACAAATTTCGAAAACGCCGTACACAGATGAATCCAATGTTATATTCAGAAAGAGAATATATTATTCAGAAGACTTACAGTCATTAACAGTCGTCATATATAGAAAAATCAAAATTTTAAAAATACCGCAATTATACGGTGTCGCTCAATTTTGATCAGAATTGGTACATACCAAAGATCAACAATAAGTGTTGTTTCTATCTGCTCAGTGCAGGAAAATTATACGTTGATGTTATGACAATGATATCTGCACAACCAGAAAAACAACAAGAAATATTTAAACCAGAAAAACAAGAATGACAAAAGTAAATAACGTCTGACACTTAAGGTACTGGAGGTCAACTTTAGCAACATGCATAGCAGAGAATGTTTCAACCATGGATGTACAATAATAGACATCCATGGTTTGAGCAGGTCTGTTAATATGTCACAGTTCATAAACAATCACAGGAAATGAATAATAAGCTGTTTCAGTTACTGCCACCACTCCCGCACATAATAGGTACCCTGCATACAAATAGGTTAAAGGTCAAAAACCTCTTACTCAGATGTGTGCGCTGTTTCAGTTATTGCCACCACTCCTGCACATTTGTAGGATTTCCCCTTTTTCTGACCACATTTGCATATTTTTGACACTGAAACAACGTCACATCTCAACCCCTGCATCTACCTGTACACCAATACTGAGATGGTAGCTTTCGCGGTATGGGAGCCTTTGCATGTGACGGACATACATCCGCACATACATACCTAAAAACATACAGACAGATATACAGACGCCGTAGACTCACCATATAAGCTCTTTTTGGTATTTATATCAATACCAAATATGAGCTAAAAATGAATGTCGAAGGACTTAACAGTTTCTTCTTGATAGTTTCCTAGTGCTAAACACTATACCAAACCCTTATTTATATTAGAAGCTATTAAGCCATAGAGCATTAATATGGCAGCCATATTTAATTTATGCAAATTATCAAAGGTTCTTTGTAAAAATTGAACCACTAAGAGTGTTTCTTCATACCCAAGAAAAATATTAAAAATTTAAAATCACTGAAATAGCTTGTTTAATGCGTGGTATATGACCGACAATGTCCTTTGTAGGTAAGTTGGCCACCATATTGGATTTATGCAAATCAACAAATTACCTATGCAAATCATTGCATCTCGAAAATCATTTGTCCATGCCAAAGAAATATACTTTTAACTTTAAAATCACTGAAATAGCTTGTTTAATACGTGGTATATGACCGAAAATGTCTTTTGTAGGAATGTTGGCCGCCATATTGGAATTATGCAAATTAATGAAGTGCCTATATGAAACATTATACCTCCAAAATGATTCCGTTAGTCTAATAACTAGTGTCAGACTTTGAAATCACTGAAATGGCTTGTTTAACATGTTATATATGGCCAATTATGCTATTTTGTCGGATAGTTGGCCGCCATATTTGATTTATGCAAATTAGTCATATTTCCCCAAGGTGGATTCGAGTAAACTTTTAATATGTTGTTCTGGGTACCTCTCTGAAATGCATTCTGAAGAAAAAAATTCTGTTGCAATTTGTGGTGGGTCTAACCCTATTTTGACTGGACTATTATCTGTTAAGGATATGACTAGCCGCTGAATGTGAAATTTGTAGCAGACGATGAAAGTTAACATACTGTAGGAGTGGAAAAAATCTGATTTTAATTTTGAGATTAAAATAAATTTAAAAATTTTGCTTCAATATTCGAGGAACATACATTTGTTCTTTCACACAATTTGTCAGCTCTTCAACTGATTGTGATCCCAAATCAAGATATTGGAAATGCACAGATCATGTTCTTGATTTAGATACTGATCTACCATGGTAATTAGCACATTGGGTGATGGTAAATGTTAATTTCTATAAAATAGGGCAGATGGAAGTCATTTCATAAGTATCCGACATTCAGCACTGAATTTTGCTTTTGTGTTCTCAAATGCCATACCTTTCTTATAAACAAGAATATACATTATGTTAACATCGAAAACTATCAAATGCATTCTGTCAAGCATATTGAAATGTGCTAGGAGAATTTTATATCTATTTTAGCTGCAAGTATGGCACTTTTTCAAGGTTTGAACCAAACCAAGAGACAACTAGAAAGCATTTGCAAGCAAAAGCGAAGTTCCAGAGACCAGAGCAGCGGAAGAAACAACAGAATGTGTGACAAAGATAGGTGCAGAATGAAAGAGTGCTTTTAATATTCAAGCACGTACCTATAGGGCTGCTAGCAGTAAACACAATGATATACAACTAAAAGCA
>LD371958.1:35395-46783 GCA_001465055.1 Ptychodera flava
GACTGACTTACTGACAGACTGACTAATGATCACTGAAAATGGCTAAATGTTTTTGAGATTGGCTAATCAAGTGGCTAAAAGTTTACTTCGGCTAGAGGGAGCCCTGATAATGATAACCCTTCACAGGAAGGAAAGTTTCCTTAAATACCCATTATCCTCTGGTAGTTTAATTTACTATTTACAAAATCAATTTTTAGAGATTGATATATGAACTTTTGCATAAGTGTTGTGTTAATGTTTTCAACAACTTTAAAATTGATGCAAATTATGATTGAGCACTTCAAGTTTACTGTGAACATTTGTTTGTGTCCTTCAATTTAAAGAGCCAGCAGGTGTTACTTTTCATGATTTTTTCAGTGTTTTCATTTTTCACATCAACTACAGTTCTACTCCCCAAAGCATATTAAGATACACAGTATTTAGTAGTCAACTTGGTCAGTTCATGTATAGACTACATTGCTATTTTTGACAGGTGAATTCTGGTCTGGACTTGAATTCGAATGAAACATTAACAGTGCATTGTTATTGTACATGTATAGACCCTGATGTTTAAACATACTTTTGGTAGAACAAGAACTTGCAATTGACATAAAAAACAGATAATTGTAAAAACACTCTTCAAGTTACAGCTACTAGAAAAATAGTGAAAAAACTCATCAGAAGTTACGGCTACAGGCCCTTTAAACAATATCATGCAAGTATACGGTACCTTTGAATATCACTATGTCTCCTGGCTGAACATATTCTACAAGATCAGCCGCTCTCCTCCATAATGTCACCTGTTAAGGAATAATTTCACAAAATATTCTGAGTTATGTTCATGGTAATCTTTTCCTAGAGTATGAATTTATGAAAAATTGGCTAATATTTTCTCTTTTGGAAGTGCACTACCAATATTTATTTGAGGAAAGAAACAACAAACATTTGACTTACCTTTACCCACTCTTTAGTCCAATCAGCAACTTGAAGTGATGCCAATGACACATACTGTCCTGCCTGAAAATAGCAGTAATAGTGATTGAACCATGGAGTTGCTCTAGCAATTTTTGTCATTATTCATTTGATTTAATAGTACGTATCATTTCAACAAACAATGTTAATTTAGAAGTGATGCAGCAGAGACACAAAGACAGAATTATCTGAAGGTAATGTGCACGGTCACAATAAATGTTCAATCCATGAATAGTTTGGATGCTTAAGAGAAGCATACTGTGTTTTAACATCTTTGACACAAGATGTATCATTCTAGTTACTAGCCTCACTAAAGAAGGATAACAAATAGCTCAGTCACATAAGAGAGCTATACTAAAACTGAAGATCTCATACAACCAATTTTATTTTCAGCGGAGCATTTGAAGAAGTGAACAGAGGCTTGATTTTATATTGAGGTTTGCCTACTCATTGGTGATTACAAACATTTAAAGGTTGATGTAACTTGGTTCATGATAAATAACACTAAATATTTTAAGCAATAATGTACCTCCTCCCAGCCCATAATGGAAGACAGCAAACTTTGCATGACATAATCTATGAGGCGAAGCTGAGTACAGTACATGATGGAGTGCAAAGTTTGCTTGAGTCCATTATGGACTAGGAGGAGGTACATTATTGCTATTATTTTACAGTTTGGGTGATGCCGTAGTGAATTTGTAGGTGCAGAAAACATCTGGGTCACAATGCTGGATAATCGGATACATTATCAGTAACAATCTGAGGGTATGACATCACAAAATTCACTGATATTGGCAAAGCTATAATATAATACACATTAGTTTTGTCAAAATAATGCAATACTTTGTAAATGAAGCAAACAATATATAAATTCACCATCATAATACTCACATTAATTCCAGATTTCACAAGGACTTCTTTGGATGGTAGAGCTGCCAAAAATATCACAGAATAAGTTTACGTAAAAAATACAGTATACAATTTATGAAAAATTTCTTTCAATTATACAAAAGATACCAAACTAAGTTATTGATGGCGAATGAAATAAGACTTTAATACGTAAAATATTGGACAAAATAAATCATACTTTCAGATATGAAAAGATAGGTGCTGTTGATTTCTTAGCACTCCAAACAAACTGATGGCAATTTGGTTATATGCCAACACACTGGTGAAAATTGAAGTTACATGTAATTGTCATTGTGCATTAAGCAAAAGAATGGTGTTTTTATCTCATGATCTGGGCTTCTAAAGTCATTTTTAAAGTGAATACTTCGGTATGTACCACGTTAAGGGTCAGCAGAAATGTTATCCAAGTTCCCGAGTCATTTATCTGAGATGGTAAAAGTCCAAGTACAACATGTGAAAGTGCAAGGCCTGGAAGATAGAACAGCTGTCTCATATCTGAAAGTAAACTTGTCCAAGAGGTAAATTCATCATTTTCTAACCTTACCTTGTAAAACTGCTACACAGATATTGCAATATTTTGTTTTCTTGTTACACTCTGCCAGTGATTTTATTGTCAGTCTCTGTTTTGCTGTCTTCTTTGTGAGATCTCCTGGAAATATGTCAATTGTACGGTTTGACCCTGGATGCACCGGTGCACTGATATTTCTTTGATTTTGTAGTGCACTTTTCTCACTTTTTGAGGAACTTCCTTTGAAGTATCCTGAAATTGCCTTCCATGGTTCATTCAGCACTTGCCTTTCCTTCGTCTGATCAAACCAGCTTGCACTGTCATTTGTAGCAATTTCGCAAGAAGTAGATTTAGATGCAAGTGTTGTTTTCAATGTTTGGCAATGACCTTGGTCCTGACTTACATTGCATAAACCAGTATTGATGTGCTTTCTCTCCCCAACATCTTTTTCTGTCGTACTCTCCTCCTCCTCCTCCTCATCATCATCCTCTTTCCTTCTACTGGTATGTTCAGAGTTTTTGCTGTGACTGCACAAATGGACACTATTTGCAACCTCCGTTCCACTGTCAATGCTTGAACACTGACTATCAGCTACAAGACCGTATTTTGCCAAAAGTTTCTGGCTTGAAATTTCCACTAGGTCAAACTGCGTTTGCAAAGCCATAGATTCAACTGCATACGAGTGACAGCTGACACTGCTTTCAGAGTGGCAGCCACAGTTTTCTGGGGGCAAACTGGGAGGAACTTTCTTGATTCTTTGGTCAATTCCCATTTCTGAATCTGATTTGCATGTTGTACTATCTGGGTTATCCCTCTGAGATTTTTCACTGTCATCCACAGCTGAATTAGCCTCTGGTATCGAGTTCAAGAAAGTCAAGTCCATGTATGTGTGGATTGATTGTTGTAGCAATGCTGAGTCTATATCGTCATCATCGTTTCTTTCATCTGATAATGCTGTTCCATCTCTTATCATTGCACTGTCTGCTCTGTTACTATGCTGGTTGTCCTCACAAATCAATCCTTTCTTTATGGAAAACTTCTGCTTTTTCCAAGGGCTTTCCGCTTCAAAAAATAAGTAAAAAATTGTAAGGAAAATTAAACTAAGAGAAAAGTCGAAAGGGTGATCCATTGACATCTTGAAGTGCATTAAAGAATGAAAATTTTAATGAAATTGATATGTTGCCAGTATCAGTTACTGGTAACATTTGAGTATGCTGCCAATAAACTGCATGATAGAATGCGCCTTCGGGGCAGATACAAACTTTTTTACACTGAGTATTTTTTGGCCTATATTGTATAGAACAAGACACCTAAGTTGACATTTAAAAACAAAAAAAAAAGAAAAAAATCATCAAAAATTACAGCTACTGGCTATTTATTACCCTGTAACACAGACCCTCCATTACATTGTGCCCGAAATATGTACGTAGCAATACTAGCATTACGAACCGAGAGCTTCTACCCACAGGCGCTTCGATCGCCGTTTCGCGAAGCCCCTGTGAAACAACAAGCAACAAGATAGGGGTTTCGCGAAGCGTCTGTGTTTCTACCTACACCACGTCCTATGTGTTTCGGAAAGTACACACCATATACTATTTGTTACTGACCTGGGTGCTCATTATTCCTGTGTTTCGTGGGTTCCAAAGTGTTACCAATGCAGTGTGAAGGCGGCCCCATGAACAGAAGCAATCGTTTCTCGGTTGGCGCGCATAACGATGATTGTGCTCTGTCAGACATCGTGTATTTCAAAAAAACTACAAAAACTTGCAATCTGTCTGTTTCACATGAAGGGCTATCTTTAGCAAAGCAAAAATTAATGCAGCCGAGCAAACAGGATGGACAGAAATTCTTCTCAGGACTTCGTCAGCGAGATCCTCTCAGTCTCAGCTTGTCAGTGCATCTATCTGAACTCCTTCCGGGTACACTCATCTCGCCGTTCATTGGCTATCGTCTCCCGGGTCACTTTCGGTCACCTGCAAGGTCATCTTATAACAGCAGACGACGCCTCGCACCTCGTCAACGGGCTCCTCGCCCAATGCGAAGAGAAACAGTCTGGAAAGCAAGATCAACGAACTCGTGCCAGCGGTCCAAATTACATGTGCCAGTGTAGTAGCTGCAATTAAGATTCACTGGTGCCGTTCACAAGTACAGTCGCTTGAGTTCGATACCGCTACTGGAGGGCTACTGGCCGACTTCTCCAGCTGGCCGAGTACTCCTACTCACTGGCCGAGCTCACAACTGGCCGACCTCTCTTGTTTTCCAGAGATTGCCAGAGTATCGAACCACACGCGACTGTGAGTGTGATGGGAACGACGTCCGCCAAGTAAAGTTCATAGAACAACAGTTACTTTGGTCAATTTCTTCAGTTTGCCACTTTTTGATGTCCACTGAAAAATTAACCAGCAGCTTCAGTTTAATTATAAATCTTTCCATGATAACTTAGGTGTAGTTTTATTCTCAAAAGTTGCCCTGGTACTAGCTTCCAAGGTACTGAAAATGAGGTTTTCTATATTGCTTTTCTCTGTTCCGTCTTTTATGACAGGTTGTAAAACTTTACAAAAGATTGAATTTACCCCAAGAGCTCTATAATAAGCCCTCACAAGTGGTAAATCAGAAAAGTATTGTAAAAATTTGAGAGTATCTCCCGAGGTGCAGTCTACCTAAAATACAAACCCTTCAATGTACCACGGATGAAGGCATTCCATGAATGTTATTAAAAGTCAAATAAGAGGATTATACCTTAGAAAGGGAAAAGACTTCTTCCCCTCTATAGCACAAGACACTTCAAGTGCTACCATCCACCATCCATACTCCAACTTAATTATTACTCTTGTATCCAGCATTCCCACAATTGCAAGATTGGCCGAGTCAAACTAAATGTTTATACTTGAACCTTATTGCTTTAATCAATCCTGAATTATTTCACAGTTATAGGTCACAGAACAATGGGCATTTTGAGAATGCACATACAACATACAGAAGACAGGATAAAATACCACCAAAAATAAAACAATTTTAGCTTTTTAATCAAACTTTATTTTTAACATGATTTTTATATGACGAATAAAGTGAAAATTTGACTTTTAAAATAAAAGTGAAAATTTACTAATGTAACTTTCATTGTTGATTTAACAGTTTGAAGAACTTTGAAAACAACAGTACTCTGATATATGTAAGTTAAGCAAGCTGTTATTAAAAAGTCAACATTTGACATTAAATTACAATACCTCTGCAAAGGATTTTTATCCAGACAGTATGTAATTCTTCATGCATTGTACATGGGTAGAAAACAAGTTAACAATAATGATGACAGTGCTATGGCACATCAAAAGAAATAGTTTTGTACAGATTTCTACAAGTGATTGATCATATCTTGATTGAAAAATGTTGTTGTGAATATTGCTATACCAGTAATTGAAAGACCGAATCTGCAGCAAAGTCAGTAATTTTAACGTTCACAAATATTCAAGGACCTGCCTTGAGTTTTTCAGGAATTTCCCAGTACTTTGGGGTAAAACTGACTATTTACTGTGAGCATTTGAATGGCTAATGGGTGGTAAACCTGATCATACATGTGCATTGTGTGTACATTACACTTAATAAATTCAAGAATGCATTGGGTTTTGAAGATTTCCCCAAAGTGTCACATTTTTTATACTACGACTCTACAAGAGAAGTCTGAATTCCAAGATTTCACAGCATGGAACACTGTGATGGTGAAGAGCTAACTGTAACATTTCAAAACCCAATAGGACATTATACATGTATAAGCATTGAAAAACTTGTCGTGCTTACATATTTTTCTTTGAGTTCATGAGAATTCTTGTAAATTACACTGGGTAAAATTTACTGTTTTGTGGAAATTAATTGTAAATTTTCATGGCTGTAATCCTTGAACTGACTAGAGAAGTTGTCATATTCCTAATGTTCAACATCAGGTCTTGCCAAAATCTACTCTATTGATTATGATCATGACTTTCATTTAAGAATCTTGCTACAATAAAGAAATCACAAATCCAGTGGAAATGTTTTCACCTATCTGTCTATGCACATTGTAACCAGTTGTCCCAAGTTTTCTAGAATATTGCCATGTATTAGTCAACAACAACGATTTAACTAGTGGCCAACACTGTCCTCAATGTTTATGACAGTGAGACAACATGGATTGTCAAATCATAAGTACACATTACAACACACATTACAGATTGTCATTATTGATTGTGCACATTATGGGTGGCATCTGTGTGACAACTCGCTGATGACATGAACCATGTGAGATAAGATGTTGACTGACAAGCAGACATGGTGAAGATATGGGATCAACCTTGACTGTGATTTATATATATGGAGACTTTAAAAGAAAGTTATGATTACATTGTGTGTGAATACAAAATTTTTTTTTTGGTGGACACTAAATAAAATCAATTTCAACAATTTTAAAGCTGAAAGAAATTCGGCAAAGTTTCAAATTGAAAGACAAAACATATTTTTAAAATGTGATAAAACCTGTTCACTATCAATCAAAGAACTGCGAATCTTCAGAAATCTGGGAAATATGCCACTAATATCTGGTATCTGTTGTGGACAACTTTTACAGATGTGCTACGCTTATTGATATTTTTATATTGTGTGTACTGGTAATGATTTGAGTATCAATGTTTGCCTTCATTTGATGCACTTTTCTCTGGCTGTTCTGCAAGCCTTACAAGAACACAATATCGTACAGTTACTGCAAAACTACTAATGGACTCATATAAAGCTCCCCTGGTCCCCTGGTAGGCGACATGAGTGACTCTTGGTTTGATCCACGTTTCTCATTGAAGACCCTCCACAATATTCGGACATGATATTCACAACTCTTCATACTACATCTCTCAACAAAAAACACTACTGTAAAAAGCTCAACGTTACAAAAATATTAACTTGAAAAAACAGATGTAACTTCAAGCACAGTGCTCAAGCCTCAAAGCATTTATGAGTGCTGATGTTCTGCCAGAGTTTCATTCACGTCACACTTCTGGTGTTCTCACATTTCAAACGACCAAAGATATACTTTCTGTAGAGGCTTATAGAATGGCAAGGACATTCCTGACCAAATATAGTAAAATAGTGAACAGTTATCGTTCTAGAAATATCAAGCATTAGTATACATTTTGTACTCTATATTTGAAATGTTGATGACACGTATGAAGTCTGGACACAGTCATTTCTGTTCAAATGAATACAGGAATGTGATTGCAGCATTTGTTTTCTCAGTCTTGTTCACAAGTCTGGACATTACTGTCCTTATTGAGAAATTGTCTCTTTATATATGCAATGGTATGTTGATCACATGCAATTCTGTTATTGTGGAAGAGAAGTTCCAATCAAAAACTTTCAAACACAAACATCATTACATGCTTGTAAATTCATGTCTTACATTGGGTACAAATCAGTACAATAGTACATGTATTTTACGACCATATGATATCAAAACTAGCAAAACAGAGCTATCTATGACAAGTTGTTTTGTCACAGCCATGGTTTGTGAGTTGGTTCGCATCAATAGGAATTAAAAACATGCAATGTTGTACAGTAGATGAGCTCAGTGCTGCAGAACTGTAACAACAAATATATTAAAGGTATACAGTCACCTGTAATCTAAATATGCTCATATATGGTCAAAGGGGCATTCCTTGGTATTCAAAATACCCATGTGAGGGCACTGTTTTTAAAAAGCGGCCATCCGCTTAAAATCTGTGATTGGTTAGATTTTCTCTCTTCATGGTAACTGTGGCAAAATTGGAACAGGTGACAGTATACCTTTAAGACTTGTATTAAGACTTGTGAATAAACTTTGAATTGGAGTAAATGTCAAATGGTTTTTCAAGCTTCTCCTGTGCCACAAAGTGAAGCACACACATCTTCAAGGACAATACTGGTATCTGTATCTAGGATGTCCATCGTAGGCCATACGTCTTCCATTGATTAGACACTGGATAACCCATTCACAGCCTACAACAGGTATGTCTAGCTGACTGGCTTTGTCGATGAGATCTTCTGGACAGCTTGCATCTGTTACTATCACCTCATAGTTAAAAGATTTTCCTGAAAAAAAGTACGAAGTATGTGTTATGTACTTTTTTGTTGAAGAAATGTGTGCAAGAAAATGATCATTGTAAAGCTATGGGGAATGAAAGGATTTTTCAAGACTCAAGCAGTCACATTATCAGATTTACCAAATGTATAACATGGTGTGTAGATTTGTGAACATTTGACAAGGTTGATATGGTGATATTGCTGTGTAGACTGTGTCGATGCCAATGACAGGTTACCGCTTGTGAAATCAGAACTGTTCAAATCATTATGGGTGGAGACCAGTGCTGTACCAGATGTCTTGTAATGCACGCAAAACTCTACAATCTCACAGCAAGAATTAAGCAAAAGTCAATAAAATATGCTGGTGAGAGTTTATTTCAGAAAGTCATCAAAAAACCGAAATCAAGGCAGCAGACTGTAAAACTCTACAATCAGAGCAAGAATGAACAAAAGTCATTAGAGTATGCTGGTGAGAGTGTATGTCAGTACGTGGCAGAATTGTATTTAAGGTACCCAGAATTGAAAGTTCTTGTTCTACTCCCCAAAGCATGTAAAACACCTACTGTTTAGCTGGACGCCACGGTGTCTATAAGTGTAAAAGTACGGTATTATTGTTTACATTTACATTGTAGTCTGGACCAGAATTCACTTGACAACAATACAGGACAGTTTACACAATGCTTACAGGCTGTGATGAAGAGCCGAATACAGTGTATCTCAACATGCTTTGGGGAGTAGAACATCAAACTGTAGTTGACATCATAAACAAAAATTGAGAAAAATAATCAAAATTTACAGCCACATGTACTGGCCCCTTATGATGAACATACTCGAATCTCTCTTGGAAATGACAAAGAACCACTATTAGTTTTTTTCGCAGAGGACATCAACTTGACTTACTGGGTTGTTTAGAGACACTGAAATCCACTGGTAATTTGGAAACTTTGGCACATTTAGCAGCAAGAAGTACAGACGTCCAGAAATCTTCAAAATCTGGATCTGTGGTATTCCTTGAGATTACAAGAACTCGAAGACCACGTAACACTGTATTCGTTGGTTGTCTGGAAAGATGAATATTATGATCATTAAAATAAATTCACTGCCGGACTATCACATGACAGTAACTGCAAACAAGGATAAAAACATGCATATGCATAAGGCCTCAATTTTCAGCTCCTGGCTAATGTGGGAGAGCTTCAGTCACATTTGTAATGGCGCCCTCAGTGGTGGAATAGTGTTCTCCATGTTCAAATTGCAGCAATGAGGACAGATTTCAAAATACACTTTGTACAATGCAGGGAAACTACTTCTGTGAAAGAATGTGTAAATCTTCACTCACACTTCCATGATTCTGTTTTCTTCGATGTTTTCTCCCGCTGGTAACAGATATGCTGTGATCTCCAAGAGCTGGTTCTACACAACAAGCAGAAATAGTTGAGTAGCAGAAATGGTAAATCCATGCTAAAGCAGAGATACTTATTGCTATCATTTCAAAATGGTGGTCTGTCAAATTAATAGTAAGTGCTGTAAAAGGATTCTTGATAAGTGACTGTCATAGTTATCTTGTTTTTCATAAATTAGACTGTCTATTTTTGAACAGTTTATTTGAAAGGGGACACCATATTTACGTGATTTCTATTGGAATGAAACAGAACTTCATCATCTACGCAATGATTTAAAAGAAATGATAACTTAAGCATGTGATGTCAGTGAACTAAACATGAAACTTATATGAAGAAAAACTTTTTGGGAAAATAAGTTTTTTAATTTATATATCATTTGCATATTTTACCTAATGACAGGAGATGTTTTCTCTTAATCAGTTGTGAAGAATACCTTTTATTTTACGGCTCTCAAAGGACACAAAGTATTTATTGTTATTAATGTTGTTTGTTTATGTTGTTTGTTTTGGATGTGTACCTATGCAAATCTATTACACTTTAAAAATCTCATCTGTTCCACTGCAGCGTTGTAGTTTCTGGCCTCTCATGATAACATAATGTACTGCACTTCTCTGCCACTTGCCGAGGATTGTATCAAACTTTTTTCATCAAGTAGCCTAGCTGTAATAGTTATTTGAGAGCTCATTTCTGATTGGTTGAAGACAAGGTGTTTTCTTTAAGGTTGTTAGCTAAGTGGTTGAAAAAGAGCAGATTATTGACTATCTCTGTACTTTATTACCACACATAGCATCTTTCTATGATAAGCATTGTGTTGCAGCAGACTTGATTTGGAGTCACCTAATGAAGAAAAGATAAGTAAGCATCTAATAACAACTGCTAGCTTGGAATTATCAACATCAGAAATTTCTGCCCAATTTTAACTCACCACTTGACAACAGTCTCTGAGCCATACATGTGACACACATGAAATTCCCGCTGCTAAACACTGGAAATACTTTTTAGTCCTGCAGTATGTGTTAGCTAGTAAATACGCTCTTTTTGGAAACTTCTGTAAAAACAAAGAACACAAAGTATAAATAAACAACTTGTCATCTCAGAAATCTTTCCATCATGTCAACTGAATCACACTGTTACCATGGCGTCTCCTGGTTATGATGAAACTGTATTCAAATTACAGAAATATTGACTATGAAAATTGTTTTCACACAATACAGATTGATATTAAAATTGTATGGAATGTTGTGAAACAAAAGGATTCTATTTAAAACATATTTATTGCTGTCTCAGGTCATCAGAAATAAGATCAAATTTGATCAATCACTTACTATGGCATCATCAAAGCTTTTAAGAACTTTGCCACCGCCAGCTCTGATCAATTTTGTGATAAGATCTTTATCAAATGGAACTTCTGGTACGTCTGCAAAACACAAAAGGACAAGTCATCGTTGATGACACAGTCCCCGCTTGTCCATTTTGTTATAATCTTTGGTGTCTAGGTAGCTGTGGTCTAGGTAGCTGTGGAATGACATTGATGCAACG
>LD371996.1:8528-21359 GCA_001465055.1 Ptychodera flava
TCTCTCTCTCTCTCTCTCTCTCTCTCTCTCTCTCTCTCTCTCTCTCTCTCTGCAGTGAAATTTCTTTTCTGCGACCACCGAACCTCGTAAGCGTCATATTGGCATTGCATAATAAACATTTTTTGCATCTCCCTTGTTTCGCCCTGCCAGAGTAGTCTAGGCAGAGATCCTGCGATTTGCATTCTTCATTGTTGGAACACGCGCAATTCACGCGCACGCCCTTCAGAGAGCATGCGCAATTGAGTCTTTGTGCGCGTGTCAGTAATGCTCGTGCTATCGTGTCGTTGAACAGTTGAATATTGACAGAAACTGGAATTACTGCAGAGAATACTCTTCAGGATATCACATGTAAGTGTTAAGGTACCAAGTAGGACGTTTATGAAAACCCTCTCAGAAAGTTCACGCCGCCTGTGGCCATTTTGTGGAGTATAAGCTTATAAGCTTACGTAACTGTAGCGTATTTCTACTGTACATATTGCCGGAACATGTGCGATGGAATTTTGTGTTTCACGTCGTTCAATCATTCAGATAGAAATGCCGCCCTTCTCCAAACTTCGAAAAAACAGGGTGACAGACTTTGGAATGCTAACTCTTGTGTACAATGACGTAATTTAATGAGAAGACATTTGTATTCGAGCACGGCTACAGTTTTGGATTCGAGAACTCTCATCATGGCGGATTCACTGAAACAGTCAGTTATATTCTCAACAATCCAGAGGGTGAGTCGAACATTTTCCTATGTCCATGTAGCACTTGTGCAAAAATAAGCGAATCCACAGGCCTTTGGCGAATCAATAAATGCGTTTTTCACCAAGCTGAAAGGTGGAAAGATTAATTATTTTTGTCGGATGTCAATAGTTTGATACAATATGACTATCGCCTTTTACAATAATACTGGCTATTCGATTGTGCATTGTGCTACAGATCAAAATGTTATTCCCAAGGTTGATATACAAATGTAGAGATTTTTATAGAAACTATTCCATAGCTATTACATTTCTTTATCACTTTTTGCGGTTTTTCGGTTTCCTGTTTTTTGTTAGCTGATTAGTCGGCAAACGCCAAAACGACTAATCTTTGCGGTTTTCTATAATTGTGAGTTGGCACAAACGCCAAACGATTAGTCTATTGCGTTCGTATTTCTTGGCACGTTTAGTCTCACTGTTTACCTCCGGTTGGTTAGCAACCGCAGTTTAATTGACATCCGATTCTTTATATTTAGGGTGAATTGTTGCAATAAGTGTTTCCTACGACGTTCGTACAAGTGAGGGCCCTATACTATGTCAAGTAGGGCATGCAGTATTGAACGTGAAACATTTATCTTGTAATATTTCCCCCTTGTCTTGGCCTGCTGGATTAAAAAAAAATATTTAAAGGTATACAGGCACATGTTCAAATTTAGCCGTTGCTTCCATCGAAAGGGATCTAGCTAATCATAGAGTTTATGGGGTCACGCCAGGTCACAGTAAATAATGCACCACTACATGGTCATAATTTACTATAGTTAAACAATCAGAAATAATTTTTCTTCATTATTCTTCCTGGAATGAGGCAAAGAAATCATTAATTGTAAATCCATAAAATAAATAAGTACCAGTGAATCAAGTGTTAAAAAAAACTGTGCGCTTCTGTTACTGCTTGTGATAAATAATGGTACATAGGGGGAATTGGGTTCATAAAATTAATTTGAGATACTAGTAGAATTAATTTTAGCACATAAAATTAATTTGAGGGCATAAACTTGATTCGATGAATGCATAATAAGTTAGTAATATACTATATAACACTTATTTGAGATGACTGCATGAAACAAAATTAAAAATGCTTGAAAAATTATTTCTGGTCTATATAAAATTAATTCTAACACACTAAAATTAACGGAAAACATAATTTTAACCACAATGGCCCCAATATACATTATCTTTATTATTATACACCTGCGTCTGCGATCTATGAAGTTTTCTTCGTACAGTAAATTTTGGTATCAGAGGACGCAGAGTCCAATAACTTCGACGCGGAGTACAATGACTTTTGGTGTTATTGGACGCTATTTGACCTTTGACCTCAAAACACCATTACGTCAATGCGGGGAAATACTTCTAAACATTCGCTACTTTACAACGTTAGTAGTGGTGAATCAAAAGCCTGTGAATTCGGGTGAAATTATGCTGCCGACCTACAATTTCAAAAACGTACACTGCACTGCGCGGGTTTGAAATTTCGTTGTGTGCGCTTAGCGTTGTCAGTTTGCTCGCGATCGCTCAGAGCAGTGCGGGACAGGCATCCCCAAAAAAGCTTTAATTTTGATTTTTTCGAGGTAAAATTGGATTAAAAAAGGTGTATAATAATGATATTATTCCCAAAATACCGGGATTTATGTCCGAGTACATTTTTAATAAGAATTAGGGAAAAGGTAACATTTTCAATGCCAAAATTGTTACCATGGCAACTTGAAACATTAAAATAAGTCTGTTTTTTGTGTTCTCTGACCCAAACTCCCCCACTAGATAATTTTCATATCAATCAAAGTAACTTTTCATGGGATATTTGAAAAATTGAAATTTTCAACCCTAAAATGGTTACCATGGAAACATGGAGCAGTGAAATCGATATCATATTTGGTCTTTTCGACCCAAAATACCCTTATGGTGAAATTTTCACGGAAATTGAATCTATTATTATTCGCATTATTACTTCTATATAATACTTATATTAATTATTATTATTATTATTATTATTATTATTATTATTATTATTATTATTATTATTACATGTTTAGGGGCTATAAGTATTATATAGAAATCTAATAACAGTTCATTGAAGCTGTGGAAATTCTGAAAAAGAGGTGTTCGAATGCAGGCCCATCGTGGCAGTTGTGGGTGTGCACAAAATAAGGCACAGCAACTGTGGAGAGTCTATGCCAGTGTATTTGCTGCAAATATACCTTCACGCATGCGCACTCGTTTGCCAGTGTAGTCTGCCAATATGAGCATGCGCAATTGAGTTTACTGCGCGTGAATGTGTAGTCTGTACACTACATCTCGTGCTATAATCTTGTCGTTGAGCTTTGCATGTTGACAGAAACTGGAATTACTGCAGAGAATACTTTTCAGGACATCACAAGTTAGTCCCTAAGGTAACAAGTGACACGTTTAAGAAATAATTTCAGAAAGTTCACGCGGCCTGTGGCCATTTTGTGGAGTATAAGCTTATACGTACCTGGAGCGACGGTATACAGTATTTCTGCTGTACATATTGCCAGATAATATGCGATGGAATTTTGCGTTTCACGTTGTTCAATCATTCAGATGGAAATGCCAGCCTTCTCCAAACTTTGGAGGGTGACAGACTTTGGAATGCTAACTCTTGTATAACAATGACGTAATTTAATGAGAAGACCTTTGTATATTCGAGTTCAGCAACAGTTTTTGATTTGAGAACTCTCATCATGGCGGATTCACTGAAACAGTGAGTATTCAACAACTTTTTCATATGTCCATGTAGCACATTTATGCAAAAATAAGTGAGTCCACAGGCCTTTGGCGAATCAATAAATGCGTTTTTCACCAAGCTGAAAGGTTGAAAGATGCGTCCGTCACTTTGGGACGAGCTAGATAAATGCAGTCAAACCCAGCTGGGCATAGAAATTTGCCATAGTAGAGACAATAGTACGACCGGCCGTGCGGTGGAACTTTGCAACAAAGTTTCCATATCTGAACTGAGGTACTTGAATGACAGGCACAGGGTATGATGGCCAATAAAAATGCATTCTCGTTGCATTTTGATAATAATGTATCAATCACAATGACACGGAAATTATGCCTCCTCCCAACAGAGGGGCCATGGTCTATTTTTAGCCCTGCTACAGTATATCTCAGTGCTGAAAAGGCCATATTGTTGTCATGTTGTCATGACGCCTTTTAAAATTTGCATACAACTGTGAGAGTAAAACGGGTTGTTTATAGGTCACAAAACTTTTGAATCCCACTGTCGTCCATTACACCTGTTTCCTTGGGCATTAAAGGTGTGCAAGTATACACATCAACAGACTAGAGAATTCACTTCATGGGCAGAACCTTGTAAAATTGCCCTTTTTTGTCTGGTTAACGAAAAAAGATACCCCTGATCTAAAATATGCATGGGCTACCAGCCAGTGTCACCGGGCTACTAACTTCGGAATATGGTTGCCCAAGTGGACTACCAGGGAAAAAAAGTTAATTTCCAGCCCTGGGCAATATTAAACATGAAACATTTAACTTGTAATATTTCCCCTTGTCTTGGCCTGCTGGGTTTTAAAAAAATGTTTAAAGGTATACAGGGACCATGTTCAAATTTAGCCATTGCTACCATGGAAAGGGGAGATCTAGCTAATCATCAGAATCATAGAGTTTATGGGGTCACGCCAGGTCACACAAAAAATGCACCACTACATGGCGAAATTTTACTTTAATTTACTGAAATTACAATTATTATTATTATTATAGAACAAACGTTAAAAATTGTTACTTAGAAATCCATAAAATAAATAAAAGACAGTGAATTACGTTTTAACATAGACCCTTTCAAGGGTCTATTGTTTTAAATAAAAAAAACTGTGGTTCCCAAATAAGTTACCATGGCAACATAAAACAAAAATGAACATTGAGTTCATGCTGTGATAAATACACTTAGGAGAGCATTTGCATAGTTACTGGGATTAATTTTAATGGAATTTTGAAAAAACATTGAAATGTTAAAACGCAGATAGGTTACTATGGAAACACAGGGCAGTAAAAATGGATATCATATTTTGTCTTTCTAATCTAAAATAACCCTTTGGTATAATATTTCTGTTGATTAATGGATTTTTACACTGGTTATTTGGTCTTTCTAACCCAAAATATCCCTTTGATATAACACATTCTGTTGATTACTGGATTTAAGGTGGAATCTTTGAAAAACTGGTAATTTTTACTCCTGAATGGTTGCCATGGAAACATGTCACATTAAAATGAGTGTGATTTTTTTTGGTGTGCTAACCAGAAAAACCCTTATTATCATTTTTTTACATCAATCAATAGTTCTTTAATAGGAATTAGGTAAAAAGTAACATTTTTAATCCCAAACTGGTTACCATGGCAACTCGAAACATTAAAATAGGTCTGGTATTTTGTGTTGTCTGACCCAATCTCCCCCACTAGATAATTTTAATAACAATCAAAGTAACTTTTCATGGGATATTAGAAAAACTGAAATTTTAAGCCCCTAAAATGGTTACCGTGGAAACATGGGGCAGTGAAATCGATATCATATTTGGTCTTTTCGACCCAAAATACCCTTATGGTGAAATTTTCATGGAAATTGAACCTATTATTA
Source organism: Ptychodera flava (assembly GCA_001465055.1). NCBI lineage: Eukaryota > Metazoa > Hemichordata > Enteropneusta > Ptychoderidae > Ptychodera > Ptychodera flava. The sequence goes on from LD371996.1 coordinate 13,884, forward strand.
TTCGCGTTATTATTTCTATATAATACTTATATTTAAGCAATAATGCACCCCCTCCCGGCCCATAATGGACGAAAGCAAACTTTGCACGACATAATGTACGAGGCGAAGCCGAGTACATTATGGAGTGCAAAGTTTGCTTGAGTCCATTATGGGTCGGGAGGGTGTGTATTATTGCTATTATTTTATAGTTTTGGCAATGCCAGTGAATTTGTAGTTGTAGAAAACGAATAAAAAAGGAAATTTAAACTGAGTTTGAAGCCAGTTAGCGTCCTGACTCTGCACACATCACATGCACTCCACACTGTACTGCACTGAACACGCACGTTCAGCACAAAAAATGACCAACACTTTTACGGTTCAATTTTGAATTGAAAAACGATGTATTTTCGAAGGAAATGAAAAGGAACTGCATCCCTACCGTCTATATCAAACTTGAAACGTCACCTTTAAATATCATGTCATTCAAAAAGCCGACAAGGTGAAATGCCAGAGATTCAAGATAACGGAATGTTCATGCATCGACATCAGCATGATCAGCGAGCTGCATGCCATGGTATCAGCTGATCAATACGATCATTATTATGTCGCTAGTAGTACAGCATTCATTGCAAACGATATCAACAGAGTTCAACATTGTTATTCTAATGTTTATATTTCAATAATAATGGTGTCTATAAATTTAATTTTCGATGGCTTCTTGAGAAGAGCTATTTTAATTCGGCGAACGAGAAAACTTGACGTAAACGGGTGCTTGAAAGGTACAGTTGACAAACATACTAGAGGGTTTCCGTACCGTCGCGATATCGAGAACAAGGCAAGGTAAAACCACAGACAAGGAGAAAAAAAACGATGAATGAAAGTTGTCTCCGATTTTAGTCAGTGCATCAGAATTAGGTGGCCGAGATGTTAGATCAACGGAGAGTCCACGGTCGTCATGATTGTTGGTAGTAGCTGACCTTGGACCGAGACTTTGAATGGCTCCGTAGTAATTTCCGTAGACACTTCCGGTCAAGGTTGATGACAGCAAGCTGCCGTTGTTGGCCCGTTTACGGCTGGTTCGAGTAGCCTTTCACGCTTGCACCGTTTACATGGCCACTGACATACATAATATGCCATGTGTCAAACCCAGTATCGTCTAGGAGTTTGCAAACGTACTGAGATCTGTTTCACCTATACGGCAACGAAGCGAACCATGTTGTAAACAAACGTAGTAGTACAATCAGCGTATCGGACGGGGACATGCTGAGCGCCAGCCAGACAGACGACAAGTGCATGCGTGAGGACTCAAAAAAATGTGATAAATCGTACAGTAAGACATTATTATCAATATTGTGCACCATTATCAAGATTTATAGTTTCGTGTATTACATGGTTTATCTGATACTTTCCCTCCTTTGAAATGCGCAGTCCTTTTTTCGTTTCCAAAACAAAATTTGCTCGCTGTGGGGCCGACATGCTGAATAATGGAATACATTATCAGTAATAATGTATGGGTATGACGTCACAAAATTCACTGGTATTGACAAAGCTATAATATAATAATTATTATTAGTTTACTTTAAGTTAATGAAAACACAAAGGGTCTTAGAACCGGACACACAAACTCACCATTACAGTTCTCAGTCAGGTTGAATTCATTGGTTTTAAAATATCCATCACAACATCTGTACACTCTGGAAAAAAATGCCATCTTTTATTCTCATTTCGTATCATGACAAATCGCCTGTATTTTTATATACCATAAGACGTTTAATCGCTTAGAATCAATCTTATAGAATTATACGATGGGTAAATCTATGATGACTGTACTTCTAGTGAACGCAATGTCAATACAATCCAATGCATTAAAGGTAAAAACTTGTAGATGTCATAAATAGGAAATTAAACCGAGTTGTCGAACGGAGTGTGACTTCAATGTTGGCTTCATATCCGTGAAAAAACACACGGCCCCTACAAAAACACTTCAACATACGAAATGTGGTTTTTTTAAAAACTGTATGATTTTTGACATGTTGCTCGACAGCTAAAGCAAACACGACTCACGAATTACTTACTTACCTGGATTCGGTATGGCGTGTAAACCAAAAGCAGGCATGAGGATCGTCTGGTCGTGCCTCTCCAGGGATCGCAACAAAACCATTGCAAGACATTGTCATTATTGCTATGGCAGTAAAAGCCATATCAATTAACGATAAATGTTGCTGACAAATCTCAATAGTCATGATTCAAACAGACAGAGTTGATGACCTGCAAAAGAAAATGTGTCCATTATACTTTCCCTAAATCGCCGACGTAACGATTTTCGATTTATTTATCAATACAAACGCCTTACGCTTTCTATCGTACTTCTATTCGGGCATTCCTAACGCATTACCAATCTTGATCATGCATAGCTACTAGGAGATAAACAATTTGTTACGCATTTTTATCGTTGTATATATTTGTCACGTTGCTCTCTCAGTAACCAGTGTCGCAACAGCTTTCAATATAAATATAGAAAGTTAGACAAAACAAATAATAAACCAAAGCGGATTTACAATGCCATATGGCTAGTTGCATGATGGTCTTTTTTCAACGTTTTACTGAAATTGTTATGGCTCCTATCTAAAAATCTGATACTTTAATACTAATGTTATACTTAAAAAGACTGTAATTTTAAGCTTGCTTCACAAAAGCCATTACCGTAGTGGAACAAGCCGAAATTTAGCGATAGAAGCATTTAACTTAAAAGTTTGTGGGGTTTTTTTGTGTTACAGGAAGCAGATTTGTGACAGGAAGCAGATGATACCTAGCCTGACGATGTACTGTAATTGCGACTCTGTTAATTACATATCATTGCTTGATACATTTGAACATTTAATTGACATTTTGTATAGGTGCTGGCACGACCGCCATGGCATATGGCGTCACCATGTTTCACATCACTAAAATTACGTCAGCGGGTCTGCTGCCGCTCATTCAGTCAGGATGAAATATACCTCATATTATATGTTGTATGGATAAAAGCGATTTCCGCTGTCAACTACGTTATTATTTACTCATTTCAAGCACGACGATTCGAAGCAATATTAATAACGTCACCATACTGACTGGCATGTGGTTATTTCTCCAATCAAACCAGAGCGAGTTTAGGGAATCGGTTTAGTAACTGAAGTAATGCCAGGTTGCTTTTTTAAGGACTGAAACTTTTCGAATACAGAAGAGTTTTAACCCTAACTCGACATTTTTAAACCTGTCGGGGCACTACAATTTTATTTCCACTATTCCAATTTTCACTTACATAAACTCATTTGATCGGAAGTTTAGGCAAGTTAAAAAAGAAATATAATTTTGAAAATCATTGATAATTGATAACAAGAAATCCTCTTGAATTCACGGGTGCTAAATGTTATACTAATTTGGTTGCATGTCACATCGTATTTTACACGCTCATATAAAAATGAATAAGGAAATTTAAGCCACTTGACGCCCTTGCGAATTAATAGGCAATCTTTTCAATTCATTATCTTTATTAAATTATGTGCCTTAATTCAACAGAATATTTTGACTAATCCTGATCAAATATTGTATAATTTGTCTATTTATTAAAAGATGACAAAAACCCAAATAACACAAAATAAAGCCAAATGGTCTACAATCTGATGGGGTCACGGTAAATTATGTTATCTGAACTTGTCTAGTCCTAGACCCCGGGAACAATTACATCATAATGAGAATTAGGAAGTCAGAGTGCATCTTCGTAATTTATTGATGTTTGCAATCATAAGAGACGTGAAACGAATAGATTTAAATCAAGTGATAGTTGGAGAAAAATATGTACAAACTTCATATTCTAGAGGCTTTGCCGCTTTGTAATTTATGCGCTGTTATTTGATGGAGCTTGTTCTTCTACCTCTCGACAAATTTTGATGAACTGTCGTTTCTTAGGCTCTCTATTCGCAGTTTTTTGCCCCTTTGTTGTCATAATTGTTCAACAAATATGCAGAATTTTGCGTGGAAGGGAATGCCTCAGTGCCTAACTCCGATATTCATAAACTCGTTGATCGAAATCCGCTTACATTGCATTTCAGCAGATGAATAACTTTTTACACACGACACGGTCAAACCTCGTACCCCAAGCATGGAAGGCACGCAACGTGTACAGAACTATTAAACGTATTGATAGTTGCTATGTGACCGCACATCACTTTGATTTTCACGAGGCGGTATTAACGATGCGCATTAGCTTATCATGTGATTTTCGTCCTGTTCTATTATTTAAAATGGATGTTTACATTATCACTTTAGGGTAAATCTTTGCAATCACATAGAGCGTCATCAGTGGCGTGTTGGAAGTGCCGGTCGTGTGACACCAGTTTCTGACAAACTTCCGCATCAAATCGTTAGGGGTCATTGTCAAGCAACACTACTTATGGGCGACAATAACTCTCATCCCTCTTCGTCTGGATAACATATACAAAAGACATGTGCTGTGTCGCAGAATGGTAGGTGAATTTGTGCGCTCTGTAATGTTACACTGTCATAGAGAATGCTTTAGTCGATCGCCGCTTCTCAAAGTACAAAATGAAACTGTAATCTGCGCGTTACATTGAATATATCAAGCCCGTAAGTCATATGAAATTTAATTGTCGTTTTTTTTCAAAGGTCCATGATTAAAAGTATAATTTAGGATGGTACAGTCCTTTTACATGAGATGGAGTTCGAAAAAAACCACGAAGGGTCCAAAGAATAAGTAGCACTGGTGACCAGCTAAGTGAGTATCAAACTAATAAGCATCAATAAAAAGAACGCTATCACTTTACTTTAGTCATTCTGAAACTATGACGCACACACAAGTAAAGACTATAAATCGGCATTACGTCAGTTTGTTGGCGTAAATATCAGCGAAGTAGGTGTGACGGCCGCAGGTGTTGATCATGCCCGAGTCGTTCTGATCTACTCGCATACTACGGTCATCAGTTCTTCCTGAATATGGAATTTTACTAAAATTCATTTAGCACAGCCATCAATGAGTGCTCAATATCATATTTTACCAGGAAATATATACCATCGGCGTTTATTTAATAAAAGGAAAGCATCAGTATTTTTTCGTGCCCTTTCTTTACTCATACCATCTTCCTTAACATTTGATTTAAACATCCTCCAAATTGCCAAAGAACAATGTTAAAAGCTTTCTATTGATATTATTTATTTGCTTTCACTCCAGACTCTCATTTGGAGTGGCTGATATATTCCCATTGTCCATTGCATCTATCAGGTACAAAATCGACATCGACTAAGGGGCGTATACCATGCGATATGCGAGGTACATGAATAGTACGCATTGATAATGAATCATTAGCATACAATTGAATACCGAAACAATGCTCACTGATATGATCAAATAGGTATTAATACACCTAACATGTTGCACTAATTAGATTTCGAATTTATCGCTTTCGGTGGTCATGAGACGGGGGCCAAGGGGGCGATAGATGACATCCATCACAAGATAATGTATGTTATGTTTAATACATGGATTTTGACCCACATCATGCCGAATTTGGCTAGTGTGTGTACGATTTGGCGAGCTGTTTTCATTGGACACCTCCCAAAAAAGTGTAAAATACCAAAATATCTCTTCTGAACGATATTTTAAAAGCCGATAACACAAGTAGAAAACTTGAAGATAAGTTCATTGAAGATTTATAGTCATTCGGAGGGTCGACGGCCAGCTGAACTCAACAGAAATTCTTATCTAATACAGTCGAATAGACATGGTCTTAAATTTTGTTCAGGACAATCGGCATTGTAATTGTTGTTGTGAGCCAAAAAATCAATCCACCAACATGAACGTATAATTTAAAAGTCTATGAAGACAGCGTTTGAAAAAAATATCAATTTGAAAATTACTCTATCACGCTATATTTGTATTGTTGAATGAACTGTTAACAATTTCATAAGTTTTGCGACACAAACCTCTTAAGGGTTTGGAGTTCCATCAAGACCGAGAATAATAGTATCATTAATAATGACATTATCTTGTGATTTATTTATTTTGCAGCCTGAAATCTGCTGTCAAAAATGATGCAAATCTGTTGGATTTTATTGTAAAACTTCAACAGCCGGTTATCACCCTTTAGTAACAAGTGTTTTCTTTAGAGTTGAAATAGTGTTTTAAATTTTCCGATGTTAATTCAGATGTCTGGTAATTTAATGCATGTCATTGTTTTTCCGCTTTTAATCCCGGTCTCCAGGAAAAAATTACTACCTTTCACCTAAGAAGGAGAAAATATCTGCAATTATGGAAGTTGAAATATGTCGATTCCCTTTGGTCCTTTCTTTAATTTAGAAAATCGCAAATTTCCTTCGACCACTTCTTAACAACGGCGTAGAACTTTCACATATTGCTAGCTGGTGATCTAGCCGTCAGCTGTGTATAATATTAAAGTCAAACTAAACGTTAAAATTTGAAAATGACACCTCTCATAATATAAATGACACCGAGTATTTATAATTAACTGAAGCCGAATATGAAGTGATCCTATTCGTGTTCAAAGTCAAACTTAGGGATAATATTGGTGTTAAAATGGATTATACTCTCGGGTACATGTATATATTCTCTCATGTTAATATTTAAAAGGTACATTTCTGCAACTTACCTTGTTTGTATACACACAGCATGAATACAGTCTTCAATCCTGTTAGAAATGACTAGAAGATCCGCTTTCATCCACCTTTTATAGCAAACGATAACCAATCATTGCCTGACACGAAGGAACTCGTCATTACGTTGTCTATTGTGTTCATCAGAGGATCCCATTACCGTCGTAGCAAATGAGGTAATATTGAAACCTTGCAGTTAGTTTCATTGATATAAATCTCAAAAGGCTGACAAGTCGAATTGTAGAAGAAAAGTGCAAGCGGACACGGAGCTAAAGACACAACCTGCCCGTGCCTGCTTTAACCCGGCGTTTGATTGCCTCACCGAATTTACGCTTATTATCAGAACAATGATAATTATGTGCATTGGAACATTAAAACTTATATATGCTGATATTCCTTTGCATGACATATTTCGTGAATTGCTCCATGTTAGCGTTTATTATACTGCTGATTGGCTGAGCGGCACAGACATTTGAAATTGTTGAATGTTTGTTTCATTCCACTTTAAAATAACATTTCGTTAAGAAATCAATGGTCAGGTAATATATTATAATGGTGCACTGAAGCTGTGCTATTATCGTTTACGAAAAAGGTATTTTAAAAAAATTTCATGTTTGAAGTTTTCTCAAAGAGCCGAAATGAAAGATCCTCACAGAGACAATTATATCTCAATTATTAGGAAGCGGCGACCTAAACTCAAAACGTGCTTTATTAGTGAGAGGCAACAGAACTTACACAATCTCGTAAAATATATCTAAAGCACAGTAACGACTCACGTAGTGTAGTTCACATTAATCCCAAAACACTCCCGCGTTCATAAGAGATTAATTT
>LD371996.1:21474-47160 GCA_001465055.1 Ptychodera flava
ATATATATATATATATATATATATATATATATATATATATATATATATATATATATATATATATATATATATATATGTGTGTGTGTGTGTGTGTGTGTGCGTGTGTGTGTGTCGGTGGGTTTGTGTGTATGTGTGTGTGAGTGTGTGGGGGTGTGCTTGCACTGTCATATGGCTTGGGTTTGACTTAGACCTTCAATGAAATAGTTTGCGTGATGTTTTTGTCCTTTAGCGTCCAAATTTGTTTACTGAGTTAGGTGGAGTTTCTTGAATATACATGTCGAAATTATGCAATGTGGTTTTTGCAGCTTTTCTGAGCCTGTGACTGTGGCTAGGTAGACGATGGAGGCTTGAATGTAGTTACCGTCCAGTCGACGGTAAAGATTTAAGGGAAGTGTAATGAAAAAACGTAAAAGGCGACCCGCTTTCACCACCTTTCAGTATTTTAAGAATAAGTTAAATCGTAGTTTATAGTAAAATATCGATAGGACCGATAGCAATGGTGTTGGGCTGATGCCAAGGCTTTTGTCATATCGTTTGTTGAATTGTTCCCTTGTGACCCAACGAATAGTTAGTATATCTAGTGATTTCTCTCACGGAATTGCATGTAACTTATTTCAGTAATTAAAAGTGTACATCAGAGTTAAAACTCCAAGCTATACGGAAGATTCAGTTTTCCATTACCATTTGAAAAATCAGTCTTTTGAGAGATTAAAAAACAAACAAACAAACAAACAAACGTAAAGGCAGCTTTAATGTTTATGTGTTACTTAAATCATATGTAAAAGTTGACCTGTTTCCTATCTATAGCAGACACTACAGCTCTGTTAGCCATTCTGTAACTATAGACAAAGTAATCTGTCGAAACATTTGTTTCAAGAGCAGGGAAGTTTCAAAACAACATTTCCTGTTTTGATGATGTCATTATGTGCGATCGCATTAAATCGGCACAATGACAGTAACAGTCACAAGAAGTACCGCATACCTGATAGGTCACAACCAACAGGTATCCAAGCATTTCTTCAGTTCTCAGCACATCGGTCAGCTCGAAGATGCTACTATTGCAGGTACGGCCAACAATTTTATGATTTTTCTGGATGCAAAATGGGCTATTTACAGTGAATTTTGTACTTAAACAAGCGTTTAAACGGATCATAATATAATAAAGTACACCGATGACGTTATCAAGTTACACATCGTCAACCATAATGTAACCTTTCGATCCGCTGAACATAAATAGCATTTGGCACTAATGAGGTGATGACGCTTGACCCTAGTGCGATTGATACGCCATGGCCCAAAACACCGCAGAGTATTCACAGCTAGTGTATGGTATACCTGTCACTGAAAGGAAAACAATTTGTTCACGTATTTTAGCTATTTCAAAGTAGTATACAGATGATTTCAAAGGATACTAATACAGATGCTTCAAAATTTAATAGGTTTTACTATTTTGGAGAGAAAACTTACCCTTTCTGGTCTTGCTTCCGAACGATCACGACTTCGTTCACGGCGTGCTTTTACAATAAAAATGTCGCAACTTCCGTTTTGATGCATGACGGGATAGGAAAAGGCACCAAACTTGAACACCAAGTATTTAGGAGTAGAACGCCTCTTACACGCCAATTTTAAAATTTAAACACTCATTGTCGTTATCTGATTTCCTTTTCAAAATTTCAAAATTTCAATCCGTAATAAACGTGTAAAATTATTTTGTATACTTCTTTTTTTTTAGAAAAAAACATGCTTTTAGCAATTTTAGACCGGAGATATTTTTCAATTAGAGGGAAACTCGTTACATCAAAATCCGTGTATGTTTGCCTAACAGCGATGCGTAGCACATTTAATATAGCCATAGTACAGTGAAAAATACTGAAGATTGTCAATTGTTTTACTGTATTCAAAATTCTGTAATGCTGAGTCTTTGAACACTTGAGGAGATGGTTGTTAACACTTCGTTGTCAGGTTTTGAACATCAGTGATAATAATATGAACACTAGTGTAAACAATTTATGAACACTAGCCGTTCAAGTTTGAACACCGACATCCACATTTTGAACGCATAAAGCCCATGGCAGCCCGTCTGCAGCTGAAGCATGTTGAAGCAACTCCGGGTATAGATACAAACTTCGTTCCATCAGCGGTAGGGACTCCGCCTTCTCCACGTGTGCAAACCATACGTTTTACAGCAAAATATTCTGTACCTTAGATGTGCCCTTGAAACTGAGATTCTCTTTGTGCAATGCCAAATGTCTTATCTGCGAAGTTCTTGTTTGTTACCTCTAACTGCGGGTTCGAGCACAGCTGTAGACTATTTGGCTATTGTGAAAGAGTTGTGATGTTGGGCAGCCCTGTAGTTTGTGAATGGTGTGCGACACCTGGCACGTAGGGGTGCAAAAGAATGAATAAAGGCATCGAGGTGGCTGTAGTTTGCTCAACCCCTTGACTACCTAGGGTGCCGGAAATTTCCGGCTCAGCAATTATCGTATTTTTCGTTCTTTATTGTCGACTACTTTCTCGAAATAACTTTTTAAAACATTGGTATCGGTCATCCCTTGGTTTATGTGTTCATTAGAATGATGTATTGGCCACTGAGTGCGTGAATTCTTCTAGAATTTGACCCGAGGTCGCGTTCAGAACGTGTTTGTTTACGACGCGTCGATGTAAGGCTTTTCCAACATGCCCCGACGGCCCCGAATCTCGACGATTTATGTACTGAACATCATAGGAGAGTGGCGAGATGGCAGTGATCTCAAAAATAGTGAGAATAGTAGTTGTGAGTCGGACTCTGATGACTGTGAAGAACGTTTATCACAGCGGCATGATGCAATCGAACGTACAGTCATGGACGCAGAGTAAGATGACGATCTTGAAGACGATGTTCCTGTACATGTAAACGGTGAGAACATATCACAAACATCGATAAGCAGACCTAGTCATAGGAGTAGTGGTGCTAGTAGTGGTAGTAGTAGTGGTAGTAGAAGTAGTAATAGTAGTAGTACCAGTAGTAATATGCAGAATGCACCTAACCTTTGCAATGGTGCTGGTGACGGTGATGGAAAAGTACATGTAACCAATGGTATTGATAATCATGGTGTTGGTGGAGAAGGTGGCGGTGGAGAAGGTGGTGGTGGTGGTGGTGGTGGTGGTGGTGGCGGTGGTGATGGCGATGATGATAATAATGATGGTGATGATGATGTGCCATGGACTTCACGGAGACTATGGTGGAATTTAGCAAATAATGAGGAGCCACAAATCATCATTTCACTGGAAATTGTGGTATACAAGTCGACACAACAACTTTTCTGCAATCGATTTTTCCAGCTATTTATCAATGATGATATCATCAATCACATAGTAATTCAAACCAATCTCTATGCCCAACAGTTTATCAATGCACATCCTGACCTTCCACGCCATTCCAACGTCCATTTTTGGAATGATGTTGACGTACTAACTATGAAGAAATTCCTAGGCTTGCTGCTGCTAATGGGTATAGTGAAAAAACCAACCATTGATATGTATTGGTCCAAAGATCCCCTGTATGACTCCCCACTGTTTAGATGTATAATGCCAAGGAACCAGTTCCAGTTACTCCTGAAGTTTCTACATTTCAATGATAGCACCAACATCCCCGATTCAACAAGCCCAGACAGAAATAGACTATACAGAATTCGACCATTACTTGACCACCTCATGGTAGCTTTCCAGCGTGCATATGTACCAGAGCGACACATTGCAATTGATGAGTCGTTGCTGTTATGGAAGGGCAGGCTTGTATTCAGGCAGTATATTACCATGAAACGAGCTAGATTTGGTATCAAAATCTTTTCATTCTGTGAAAAATCTGGGTACACCTATCGCTTTCAAGTCTATGCAGGAAAGGAGGATCCACCAACAAACATGAATAATTTACTGCCAGCAAATATCCACCACTTAAGAAAGCCAGAAAATGGTTATCTTTCTTCTATATCCACTGCTTGGAAAGGGGTACCACGCATACATGGATCGATAATTGATATATTAAGACACATCTATTCCTTTTATCTACACCAACGGCAAACTATGGCATGTGGCACATTACGTGTCAACAATTTGCAATTGGTAGTTCGATCCGCTGCTGTCCAACAAGATGCCACCATTGCGTATAGGTCAGGCCCTCTCCTTTGCCTGAAATTCATGGATAAGAGAGCTGTGCATATGCTGACAACTATCCATTCTGAAGAAACCAGACCTGCTTTAGCTAGAGGCCGTCGCAGATATCGACGAATAGAACAGCAGAAACCACTTGCAGGGTCTGATTACAACAGCAGTATGGGTGGAGTGGATATGACAGATCTGGTATCCTTTGAAGTATAGAAAAATATGCAATATGCATGTGTCTATTCTGTGTTGAATAGTGAGGGATATGTCATAGTTTGAAAGTTAACAATAAAACATTTGCCTAAAAAGAAAAAAAAGTGTACTTGAAACTCATGTGGATAAATGGTAATTAGATTAATGTGTTTCTTTAGCCAAGTTGTTATCTTTAACTTCCAAACTTTTAGATGCTTCAGCCGTACAGTGCAACACGTAAGACCTTGAAATGGTACAAGAAGCTTGCCATCCATTTCATACAGGTAGCTCTTCTGAATGCGTATATCCTGTACCAGAAGACGGGTGGAGATCAATCATTTCTCAAGTATCAACATGATGTGAGTATTTATACATAAACATTTTACTGTCAGTACAACATAAATGATGTAAACACATCTGTACCTTGTTTGTTCTCCTTAGTTTCATTTTAAAAGAACATATTTTTAATATATGATTCAGCGTTGAACATTGTTATTACAATTGTAAATGTAAAACTAGAATTTGAAACATGTCACTATTTTAAATGCTCATTCAGTTTTTAAAATACACTAGAACTGTTGCTACTTCTACTAGTGCATGCATGGATGAAATCAATCTTGTACAGAGTGAATTGCTAAGAACATTTCATACAACTGAGTCCTTTATAACCAAACATATAATAGAAACTAAATTGTCATCTGCCTGATTGCACCCTTTTTCATTATTTGGTTGTTTGCTGCTGTAGTTTCATCTGTTATGCTCATAAAATACAACAACATGATATAGATAAACTACTCATGCCATGGGTTCTTGTTATATTACTTTTTATATCACAGGTAATAAGCAGTCTCGTATTCAAAGACGAGCTACCACCAGTTCATCAACCGTCATCACGTCTTGGAAGACTGACACAGCGCCATTGGCCATCAAAGTTACATCCTACAGCAACATGGAAAAGCCACAGAAGAGATGCAGAGTGTGTTCCAAACATGGACAGAGAAAGGATGTTGTCACATACTGCAATGAATGCCCAGATATACCAGGGCTGTGCCTAGACCCATGTTTCCGAAAATGGCATACAAAGCTTGATTTCTAAGCTGTATATGCTATAAGTGAAATATCACTTTCTACGCTATCATAGTCTAGATATGTGTGAAATCACAAATATTGTAGAAACGATTTGTTTCTCTCTTATGATGTGTACCATCACTAAATTCTAAAAAACTCTTTCTTCAGTCATGTGATGTGTACAGTCACAACATTCTCAGAAACTGTTTCTTCAGTCATTTGCTGTGTAGAGTTACTAAATTCTCAGAAACCGTTCTTGAGTCGTAATGTGTAGTGTTACTAAATTTTCACAAACTGATTCTTTTGTCTTGTGATGTGTAGAGTCACTAAATTCTCAAAAACTGTTTCTTCAGTCATTTGATGTGCAGAGTTACTAACACTGCATGAAAACGCAATAATACAGATAAATTCACATTAATGAGTTGCCTGTAGTATAGAATGATACACGTGAATTCACATGACTCCACATGAATACAGGCTTGCTGAATACAAGCAATGGATTATTGACTGTATTCACCTGTATATGCACTATTCAGCTAAAACACAGGCAATAATTCATGCTAATACAGTAAGTATTATAGCGTTTTTATGCAGTGTAAATTCTCAGAAACTGTTTCTTTAGTCATATGATGTGTACAGTCACTGAATTCTCAGAAACTCTTTCTTCAGTCATGTGATGTGTACAGTCACTAAATTCTCAAAAACTCTTGCTTCAGTCTTGTTATGTGTACAGTCACTAAATTCTCAAATACTGTTTCTTCAGTCATGTTATGTGTACTGTCACTAAATTCTCAGAAACTCTTTCTTTAGTCATGTGTTGTGTACAGTCACTAAATTCTCAAATACTGTTTCTTCGGTCTTGTTATGTGTACTGTCATTAAATTCCCAGAAACTGTTTCTTCAGTCTTGTGATGTGTACAGTCACTAAATTCTCAAAAACTGTTTCTTTAGTCTTTTGATATGTACAGTCACTGAATTCTCAGAAACTCTTGCTTCGGTCATGTGATGTGAACAGTCACTAAATTCTCAGAAACTCTTTCTTCAGTCATGTGTTGTGTACAGTTACTAAATTCTCAAATACTGTTTCTTCAGTCTTGTTATGTGAACTGTCATTAAATTCCCAGAAACTGTTTCTTCAGTCTTGTGATGTGTACAGTCACTAAATTCTCAAAAACTGTTTCTTCAGTCATGTGATGTGCACTGTCACTAAATTCTCAGAAACTCTTTCTTCAGTCATGTGTTGTGTACAGTCACTATATTCTCAAATACTGTTTCTTCAGTCTTGTTATGTGTACTGTCATTCAATTCCCAGAAACTGTTTCTTCAGTGTTGTGATGTGTACAGTCACGAAATTCTCAAAAACTGTTTCTTCAGTCTTGTTATATGTACTGTCATTAATTTTTCAGAAACTCTTACCTCAGTCATGTGTTGTGTACAGTCATTAAATTCTCAAATACTGTTTCTTCAGTCATGTTATGTGTACTGTCACTAAATTCTCAGAACCTCTTTCTTCAGTCATGTGATGTGTACAGTCACTAAATTCTCAAATACTGTTTCTTCAGTCTTGTGATGTGTACAGTCACTGAATTCTCAGAACCTCTTTCTTCAGTCATGTGATGTGTATAGTCACTAAATTCTCAAATACTGTTTCTTGAGTCTTGTGATGTATAGAGTCACTAAATTCTCAAAAACTGTTTCTTCAGTCATTTGATGTGCAGAGTTACTAAATTCTCAGAAACTGTTTCTTTAGTCATGTGATGTGTACAGTCACTGATTTCTCAGAAACTGTTTCTTCAGTCATGTGATGTGTACAGTCACTGAATTCTCAGAACCTCTTTCTTCAGCCATGTGATGTGTACAGTCACTTAATTCTCAAATACTGTTTCTTCAGTCATGTTATGTGTACTGTCACTAAATTCTCAAAAACTCTTTCTTCAGTCATGTGTTGTGTACAGTCACTAAATTCTCAAATACTGTTTCTTCAGTCTTGTTATGTGTACAGTCATTAAATTCCAAGAAACTGTTTCTTCAGTGTTGTGATGTGTACAGTCACTAAATTCTCAAAAACTGTTTCTTCAGTCTTGTTATATGTACTGTCATTAAATTCCCAGAAACTCTTACTTCAGTCATGTGTTGTGTACAGTCACTAAATTCCCAAATACTGTTTCTTCAGTCTTGTTATGTGTACTGTCATTAAATTCCCAGAAACTGTTTCTTCAGTCTTGTTATGTGTACTGCCATTAAATTCCCAGAAACTGTTTCTTCAGTCTTGTTATGTGTACAGTCACTGAATTCTCAAAAACTGTTTCTTTAGTCATGTGATGTGTACAGTCACTGAATTCTCAGAACCTCTTTCTTCAGTCATGTGATGTGTACAGTCACTAAATTCTCAAATACTGTTTCTTCAGTCTTGTTATGTGTACTGTCATTCAATCCCAGAAACTCTTTCTTCAGTGTTGTGATGTGTACAGTCACTAAATTCTCAAAAACTGTTTCTTTAGTCATGTGATGTGTACAGTCACTGAATTCTCAGAACCTCTTTCTTCAGTCATGTGATGTGTACAGTCACAAAATTCTCAAAAACTGTTTCTTTAGTCATTTGATGTGTACAGTCACTGAATTCTCAGAACCTCTTTCTTCAGTCATGTGATGTGTACAGTCACTAAATTCTCAAATACTGTTTCTTCAGTCTTGTTATGTGTAATGTCATTAAATTCCCAGAAACTGTTTCTTCAGCCTTGTGATGTGTACAGTCACTAAATTCTCAAAAACTGTTTCTTCAGTCTTGTTATGTGTACTGTCATTAAATTCCCAGAAACTGTTTCTTCAGTCTTGTTATGTGTACTGCCATTAAATTCCCAGAAACTGTTTCTTTTGTCTTGTGATGTGTAGAGTCACAACATTCTCAGAAACTGTTTCTTCAGTCATTTGATGTGTAGAGTTACTAAATTCTCAGAAACCCTTCTTGAGTCATGTGATGTGTACTGTCACTAAATTCTCAGAAACTCTTTCTTCAGTCATGTGTTATGACAGTTACTAAATTCTCAAATACTGTTTCTGCAGTCTTGTTATGTGAACTGTCATTAAATTCCCAGAAACTGTTTCTTCAGTCTTGTGATGTGTACAGTCACTAAATTCTCAAAAACTGTTTCTTCAGTCATGTGATGTGCATTGTCACTAAATTCTCAGAAACTCTTTCTTCGGTCATGTGTTGTGTACAGTCACTAAATTCTCAAATACTGTTTCTTCAGTCTTGTTATGTGTACTGTCATTAAATTCCCAGAAACTGTTTCTTCAGTCTTGTGATGTGTACTCTCACTAAATTCTCAAATACTGTTTCTTTAGTCATTTGATGTGTACAGTCACTGAATTCTCAGAAACTCTTGCTTCAGTCATGTGATGTGTACAGTCACTAAATTCTCAAATACTGTTTCTTCAGTCTTGTTATGTGTACTGTCATTCAATCCCAGAAACTCTTTCTTCAGTGTTGTGATGTGTACAGTCACTAAATTCTCAAAAACTGTTTCTACAGTCTTGTTATGTGTACTGTCATTCAATTCCCAGAAACTCTTACTTCAGTCATGTGTTGTGTACAGTCACTAAATTCTCAAATACTGTTTCTTCAGTCTTGTTATGTGTACTGTCATTAAATTCCCAGAAACTGTTTTTTAGGTCTTGTGAGGTGTACAGTCACTAAATTCTGAAATACTGTTTCTTCAGTCTTGTTATGTGTACTGTCAGGAAATTCTCAGAAACTGTTTCTTCAGTCTTGTGATGTATATAGTCACTAAATTCTCAAAAACTGTTTCTTCAGTCATGTGATGTGTACTGTCACTAAATTCTAAAAACTGTTTCTTTTGTCTTGTTATGTGTACTGTCATTAAATTCCCAGAAACTTTCTTCAGTCTTGTTATGTGTACTGTCATGAAATTCCCAGAAACTGTTTCTTTTGTCTTGTGATGTGTAGAGTCACAACATTCTCAGAAACTGTTTCTTCAGTCATTTGATATGTAGAGTTACTAAATTCTCAGAAACCCTTCTTGAGTTATGTGATGTGTACTCTCACTAAATTCTCAGAAACTGTTTCTTCAGTCATGTGTTGTGTACAGTCACTAAATTCTCAAATACTGTTTCTTCAGTCTTGTTATGTGTACTGTCACTAAATTCTCAGAAACTGTTTCTTCAGTCATGTGATGTGTACTTTCACTAAATTCTGAGAAACTCTTTCTTCAGTCATGTGTTGTGTACAGTCACTAAATTCTCAAATACTGTTTCTTCAGTCTTGTTATGTGTACTGTCATTAAATTCCCAGAAACTGTTTCTTCAGTCTTGTGATGTGTACATTCACTGAATTCTCAGAAACTCTTTCTTCAGTCATGTGATGTGTACAGTCACTAAATTCTTAAATACTGTTTCTTCAGTCTTGTTATGTGTACTGTCACTAAATTCTCAGAAACTGTTTCTTTTGTCTTCTGATATGCACAGCCACTAAATTCCCAGAAACTGTTTCTTCAGTCTTGTGAAGTGATTGTTTCCATCTGATACTTTATTCCACAGTAAATGAGCTGCTGATAGTGTTAAAAGTGATATTGCAGGGAGACTGAAATCTTGATTGAGCAATTAATATGTAAAATGAACTATTACTTTGCTCGGCTTTACCCAAAGTTGAATCAAGTACTTTTCTGCTAGTATTTTACATGTTAAAGGTAGCATAAATATTGTAACACTTGTGAATGTACTTTTAACCTTTTGAAGACCCTAATTACAATGCATTCATGTAATGCATGTTTGTATGTCCTCAGGAAAATGTTCTCTGTGGTTATCAACTATCAGATAGTAGCACAACTCAACTCATATACTTTAGCATATCGTTTGGCATTACTCCATTGCAGGAGGGTGTGTGTGCTTGTATGAACAAATAAAAAAACTAAATTTGAAAGATGACATCACCAATCCTTGTCATTAGACAGATTTGATGATAGTTTATGCACTTCAAAAGTGGTTTTACAATGTCTAGAAAATATTTTGGCTACGTGTAAATAGGACTTATGGTTTTTAATGAATATTCTTGGATATTGGAAAGAGATCTTTGATAATTACTACTGTGGCACTGCATGGCAGGTAATGATTAGTATATCAAAATGAAATATTTCTACTTATATTCAAATTAAATTTGAACTTGACGTTTAACTGTTCCATTTTTATCCTCAGCATGGAATTGTATATGCACTGCATGTTATATGAGCATCACATGTTGTGCAGCTGAACTTGTACTACACACTAGAATACAACAAAATGTACAGTAATCAAATGATATTTTACAATAGATCCTTTGCATTCATTATAATTATTTACAAATATTTACTAAGCCTTGAGTTTTTATTGTTGTGCAAAGTCTAATTAAATTTTTACCAATTTTAGCATAAAACTGAAGTAGTGTATGTAAAAATTACGCATTGTCAAAAAAGTTACTTTCAATTGATATTATTGACACTTCAAGGAAACGATTTGGTGTTGTTGCTGTTGTTGCTCATTTACCAAATAGAATTTGACAACAGCAGTGACAATTGTGATTTTATATGAAAATGCAAGTTTGAATAAAAGTTGTACAGTTTTTCGTCATCACAAATTTTAACTTTTACAGAAAGAAATCTTTAATATTATCAGTTTTATTGTTGTAAAGGTATTACATATGTAAGAATTTTGATGTTTAGGGAACTCCATTCTAGTGTAAGAATTTTTATGTTTCATGGGACTCCATTGTAATAGTTCAGTTCAGTTTTGACTGACTGGTGGTATGTAAGTATTTTACACAAGAAAATAAAATCAGCTCTGCTTGTCTGAAATATTTGATCATGTGAGCTGGACATATGATAAGGTTGCCAACTCAAAAAAGTAAAATAATTTGCTGTTCAACTTTTGTTAAATGCCTTAACAGTTGGACAGATGTGCAAGGAACATATCTTTGATAGTCATGAATTGTACTTTTCCGAAAAATACAGTACTCAAAGCATTTGTTTACAGAATGTTAATTGCTTTGTATATGTGGCAGAAGAACATTATTAGTGTGAATAAATCTATTCTAAATGAGATTGCTGTTAAGTTTTAATGCTTTATTAGCAAATAATACAGAACAGTACACAAAACTATTTGACAAATATATATTTTCATCAAAAGAAGATATATACGTTGCCACCATATTTGATCGTGTGACCTGTCATGTGACTAAAATGTTACCATAGCAACAAGAATGCAAAGGCAATTTTATAAGCTAACCAAAAGTATATAGGTTTGCTGGGTAAAGTACAACTTTCCTCCTCTATAAAGGATTATTGACATTTATTATTTTGGTTGGAAATTGCATATTTCGCATTGCATATATGACTTGCATTTGGGGCCAATTTATAAAGAGATTTTTTCCATCTGTTTGCAGTTTCTTGTAGGAGATGCACAAGTACATTTGCGAAGCAAGGTCGACAAACTGCTGCACTGCAGGGACGTAGACTCCGCAAATATGGGATGGGCGCGTGGCGCTCCAACACTTAGTGACCTGGCACAGACTCGCATCGAGATTTCAAATCCTCAACTCTTCTAGGTGATAGAGCCACTGGAGCAAATCATAGATTGTTTCAACGCTCATGGACAGTCACGTCTTTTAAAATTTGAGAAAAACGAGTTCAGAATAGATGCGGACGTTTATATCACTTTTGCTAGATTTCAAAGAGCCGGTAGAAATAAAAGTTCAAGTGGGGAAGTTTCTGTATAATATTCTAGGTCACTCGCGATCACCATACCGATCACCAGCGACGCACATACAAACAATAAAATACGAAATGCTGTGGTTATGGATAGGAGGGCCACATTGAAAGGAAAAACCAGATGAGGAAATGGTTTGAGGCATGCGATCTAATACAATTGCAGAGCTTTGAAAAATGAAGTTGTAACAATATGATATGGAAAATAAAGTGGACAAATAAAACCAACTGGAAATAGATAAATTGTTATTAAGGTGTAAAGTCGAAATGTCCAAAACTGAAAAAAAATAAAACAAAACCAAAAAACCAAAAAAGTATATTCTATGTTTTACTACATGTCACGAACTGCGATTGGAGTATTTGTGCAAACAACCACACCGAATCGAATACTCGTTTGCTCAGCAATACTTATGCTTTCTTAGCCAACCAGCTGGCTATCACTGTGGTACTCTTGGACAGGGGGGGTGCCTTCCTGCCGTGCCCTCGCCTTCTAGGCGGCCTGCCTTTCACATCGTCCTGTCCGGGGGTGCCAATCCTTTATAGCTTATATTTTCGCCTTGTAAAATGGCTGAAAATTGCATAATTTTCGTCATTTCAACCTCTGATCGGAAATGGGAGTATAAACTTCTTGTGGAAATTATAGCTGGATATTGCTTTGGGCACCCCCGGACAGGTGCAACCTGGCAAAAGAAATCAATAACTTCCCACTGGTCCTGTAGGGCACCTATTGAGCTTCACCATTCAAATTGTCCTGCGTATAGAGTTTCAGACGTGATTATTGCAAGTGAATCTTACAATCGAATTCAATATATGGATCAAGCTGGTTACAGTTAATAATACTAGACTAAAAATCCTCCACTTGTTACAATCGTGGTGTATAAATTCTTGGATTACTTGCAATATATCAAAGGGATGTATAAGGAAGAGTTATACCATATGTCTAGGCATCGTGTATCATTTGGGGGGGATTTAGGAGTTTGAGGTATGGAGAGTAAAAGTTATGGAGGTGTGACAATGGATTGGGTCGGAGAATAAAAGGAGGAGGGAAGACCACCTGATCTACAGAGTAAAGGAAAAAAAATATCTCGCATCCCAATCCTTTTGTCTAAGACAAATAACAGTTTATTTGAACTTTAAGATCATGCGGATCCTGGATGCGATACATTTAGCCAATCAGACACCTCAAAGACTTTCTACCAATCACAGTGGACTAATCTCACGCCAAAATTTTTCTCCTTTGGTTTTCTATCGCGTTCGTTGCAAGCACATTTACTTTGCTACATTTCTAGTCTTGTGCAGTTATTTCCCTCGCACCGTCTGTGCAGCAATAAACCTAGCGAGTCCATTGCAAATACACGATTGTTGTTGCTTCTTTACGAAGTCAGACTTTGCAACCTTGATCATAAAACCCCATCCCCACATTTTTTGGTGCCGAGACCAGGATAAAGATGTCTGACGAGGAGCAGCAACCAACTCAAGCCGACCAACTGGCTGCGAAATTGGCCAAGTTGAAACTCAAGCGTAGGGGACAACGTGCCCAAATGACGAAACTGTTCAATCGTGCGGAACACCTCAAATCAACGTTCGCTTCAGCTACAAACAAGACTGAAGCTCACAGGCTACTCACAGCAGTGAACACTCAACTGACTCAGAAATACGAATCTCTTGCGAAGATCAAAGAAGATTTCTTAGATAATACCGACGAGGCAAGCTAAGATGCCGCGTGCGAAGAATCCGGCGACTACATGTCCGAAATATTTGAAAGAAATGACCAGATCACTGCTTTCATCAGAAACAACAAACTAAACAATGCGAATGGTTCATCAGCGAACACCCCCAACGCTACTCAAGATACATCGAAGAGAACGGTTGCACTACCGAAATTACAGCTGAAAACATTTTCTGGAAACGTACTCGAATGGGTGAGTTTTTACGACACTTTCAAATCGTCCGTCCATAACGATAGCAGCCTCGAGAACATTCAAAAGTTCACATACTTACGCAGCGTTTTAACCGACGAAGCCGCCCGTACGATTAGCGGTCTCGCCTTGACGAACTCTAACAACGATCATGCTTTAGAACTACTCATCGAACGCTACGGACAGAATCATTTGATCATCGATGCACACATGACTGCACTGTGGCAGATTCCTCAACCTTCAAGTGACATTAACAGTCTAAGAATCTTTTACGACACATTAGAAAGTCATATTCGTGGTTTACAATCACTTGGCAAAGAAGAGAACGCTTATGGAGAACTACTCGTTCCGATGATTCGAGATAAACTGCCCAAAAACATTCGGAAACAAATCGCTAGAGATCATGGAAACAAGGCTTGGACTTTACCAGAATTACGCAAAGCCATTCTACGGGAAATCGACGCCCTTCAAGCCGAAGTACCCCTCGATGAACTATCACTTCTGAATAGTTTAACGCAACCGTGTATCACCGCTGCCTTTCATACTATCGCTGAATCTACTCCCTCGCCTATGCCACCGAGAGTCAAAACATGTGTTTATTGCAACGGAAATCACTACACGAGTGATTGTAAAGTCGTCACCGACACGAAACGTGGCTTGGACATTGTCAAACGTAATCGTCTATGTTACAATTGTCTTGGAAGACATCACGTTAGCAACTGCAAATCTCGCTTTACTTGCAAGATTTGTCAACGCAAACATCACTCAACCCTACACGTGACCGAATCATGCGAATCGACTACAGAGCCTGAGAAAATTGGTCATTATGAAGTTCACGT
This sequence comes from Ptychodera flava, assembly GCA_001465055.1. Lineage (NCBI taxonomy): Eukaryota > Metazoa > Hemichordata > Enteropneusta > Ptychoderidae > Ptychodera > Ptychodera flava. The sequence goes on from LD371996.1 coordinate 36,388, forward strand.
GACATTAGCGAAGACAGACATAATACAGGAGCTGTCTTTACCCAACACGCCGGTCCTCCTGAAAACTGCCGTCATTTCCATGACAACAAGAGATGGGAACTCTATCAACCATACCGTGCTGTTCGACGAAGGGTCCAACAGAACATTCCCTAACTCAACGATTTGCTGATAAACTCAATGTAATGCCAAACACCTCTGTAAACGTTCGCCTGTCGACATTTGGAAACAACTCCAAACAGATTCGCGCTATGAATAGTGCTACATTGTCTCTGCATCAACTTGACTGAAATATCACTGCTCTCGACGCATTGATTATTCCAGAGATCTCGTCTAACCTGCCCAACTACATCTCCGCTGAACTACACAACACTACTCATCTACGGGGACTGCACTTTGCCCACCCTATTTCTAACGCAAAGTCAATCGAAGTTGACGTTCTCATTGGAGCTGATCAATATTGGAACTTTGTCGAAGACCACATCGTACACGGTGTAGGTCCAACTGCAGTATCGTCCAAATTCGGTTATTTATTGTCTGGCCCTATTGAAAGTGGCAAGAAATCTGACTCAGACGTCAGTACTCCACATGTGAACTCTGAAGCATATGCTGTAGAATACCCCATCGAAAACTACTGGGATTTACAGCTCATCGGAATCGAACCAGAAACACTTCATGATGAAAACAGCGACTTCGAAACGAATTGAGACACTTATTTGCATACTCAACAGAATGACCGACCAGTCTGCACTGACACTCTCCATAGCACGTTCACAGTAAATCACGTCGCTTCAGCCGACAACGCAATGGTCCAGTATCAACCAGAACTCGATTCTGCGGTCAGCGATAAAATTCAACACATCGGAGATCTTTCTCACCAAACCCCATGCAACGCTGACTCAGTCAACGTTAGGATGCCATATGCACAGAACATTTCTCATTCCAATTCTTTGTACAAATAGCTACGTATCACTACGTATGTATTACGATTGATAACTCGACTGAAACAAGAGGACAACACACCATCACCAAGAACCGGTACTTCAGGCTAAATACGACGGATCGCCAACAACGAGAAGACCAAACATCCACCCATCGACAGGAAATCATCCAGAGATAAAATCATATCAGAACTCACATAGACTTTCGAATCTCATCGAACTCTTTCACACCGAACGTAATCTAATCAGAGTTTAACATTTTCATTCCTTTAATTTGAAATCACATGTAAATCTTTCCCTTTTACTTCTTTTCGTCGTTGGGAGTATGTCGAAGACAAATAACAGTTTATTTGAACTTTAAGATCATGCGGATCCTGGATGCGATACATTCAGCCAATCAGACACCTCAAAGACTTTCTACCAATCACAGTGGACTAATCTCACGCCAAAATGTTTCTCCTTTGGTTTTCTATCGCGTTCGTTGCAAGCACATTTACTTTGCTACATTTCTAGTCTTGTGCAGTTATTTCCCTCGCACCGTCTGTGCAGCAATAAACCTAGCGAGTTCATTGCAAATACACGATTGTTGTTGCTTCTTTACGAAGTCAGACTTTGCAACCTTGATCATACAACCCCATCCCCACACCCTTTACAATAGGCTATGTTATTGAGCGAAGTTATGAGGCTTTAAATGTTATAATATTATAAGCCGAATCACTAAGTGATATCACTACGCATGTACTGAATATTCATGGGATAGATATAAATTAGTCCAAGACAATAGTTATCAGTCTCTCTTCGATAACGTCGGAGAGGAAAGAACACTAGTGTGAACGCTTAAAGGGGGAGATAAAATCTCAGACGGGAAACAGGTTTGAACTTACCCTCCGACCCACCCCAGACGACCTTCGCTGAATAACATAGCCGTTGGTTTTACTTGTGGGATTTCCTTCGATTACAATAGGCTGTTCATTGGGAATACATATAACGACTTGCGAGTACTGACGACGGCTTATATCAAATTTCTAGTAACCCGGCAGGCGACGTTCTCTTTCTACCAATTCATCTGTGTTTTATTAACTCAACCTATATCTAGTAATGTTCATTTATACTGCGTAGTTGGGGTTTGTGGGTAAAAAGGCATCGATTTTATGAGCGACCTACGATGACAAACAACAATGCAATTCCCTATGGCATGAGAAATAATGTATATTTCAATCGCATTATACCTTTATATAGAAACATACAGAAACACCTCTAGCTACCGTAGATAGTACGGTATGCTGACGAAGAGTATGACTGCAACACATATTGACAGTTCAAAAGTTTGAGAGGTAATAATGTATTCGAACTAGATTCACTAAAGAGTTGATTGGACGAGTAATGCGCCTTGCTAGCATGGATGTACTGGCGCCGCTCCTGGCTATATAATCGTAGCGAGCGACTAACCAATGAGGTAAAAGATAACTACATCGACTAACGTACACGTGGCCGTAAAACAAAACCACAGAGGATACTTAGTCTAATAGTATTTACTTAAAGCAATTTTCTCAACCGATGCATGATAGTCAACTATTAACCCTACGGCCGATATAAGTCAAGCGTGCTCAGCTATGACTACGCCGTAGCTGCATATAGCCCTACCACACAGCGGACTAGCGTGCGTGCAGACTGACACTAGGTTAGCCCTTCTTTTATTGACTTGCAATCTTTGGTCTGGGCGAGATTGCAGCTACCGAAGTCAGTTATGACCGTCCACTTTGTTTCCCTCCATTGTAGTGGAGGGTAATTTAGTGAACAGAACATGTACACAAATGTCCACACAGCAGCGTACTTATGGTGCATTAGCCACGTTGAAATTACTGGTGCCTTATTGTTACTGGAAAAAAAGATTAGCCAAACCTGAACTTTCTTACGTTAACCTTTTTTCCTCTTTCTGAAGAGGCCGTTGAGCAAGAATCTCCTTAAAAATATACATTCTTACTCACTCAATCACCCAGTAAAACTACATGGGTGATGATCTCATACAAAAAAATCCGATAATATACTGAATATTATCTTTCTGGTACAATAATCGCATACAATCGAAACAAAAACGTAAAAGACGCTTCGGTGAAATCTAGACTGAACAGACAAACGAACAACAACGACGTGGTAGATTGATAGATATATTGACTGGTCGCTACATGGTCAGTTTCTGTGTTGGGGAAAGTTTGAATGTAAATTCTCCGATTGTAGTTGACAGTTATGTAAACTTGATAAGGGGGATTTCTTGTCTGTATTATCAGATACGAGCAATGACATGCAGGAAACCATATGTGAACTGAATGTGCTCACGTGTTTTACAACGGCTGGTTCATTAGTGGTAGTACGCTTCATAGAACAATAAGTTATCTGTTATATCACTACATGAAGCAGGTTTAGTCAACTTTCTCACAGTACTCTCAGAGTTAAATCACTTATTAAAAATATTAAATATGCAAATAAGCTATTTATTAACGTGACACTGCTCAATGCTTCATGGGACATTTAGATATCTATCAGATCAACATTTATTGCACGTTTCATTTACATTTCATGCTATAATTAAGAGTAATATCCCTAATTACCAATTAATTAATTAGATAAGAAAAACACTACAAGCTAAAATAGTCTTTGACACCAAACATTCCCTAACAAACTATTCGGAAACTAACAAACTATTCGGAAAAAAATTGACATGGACAGTACAGAGAACACAATCACATTACTAGAGATGCAATCTGCTCAGAAAACTGTACGACTTGTTCCTAAGTATTTCATCAAAAGTTAAAAACATGGAGATTAACAAGTAATAGAGTATTATTTTGAACATGACTATATTGAAAACCCGTTTGTTTACGAAATAGCCGAAAATATGCTCTCCTAGTGTTTTTAAACAGTTTCATTGAAAAATTACACCACAAGTAAGAACTGTACGGAATATAAAAAAATCAGAAAATAAATGACACTTAACCGACAAAAAAACCACTTTAAAATCGCGAATGATAGCGTTACCTCTAGAGTATAAGAACGAGTCTGTGCCTGAATATCTTCATTGTCTTTAAGGTCACAAGATATTAAATGACCATGGTATTTGTAAACATTAACATAAGTCAGTAGTCTACCATTTAGGTAAATTGGAACCTGTTTGAGTTTCCGAACACCAGGTTGAATTAATATACACACTGTCTTTTTTCTCATTACAAATATGGAGTTTGTACTGCCATAATGACCACAACAATTGACTAACATTTGCTGACCGTAAGCTCCGTAGAAAAATAACTGTATCGTCAGCGTAAATTAAATGGTTAACCCTGTAATCGCCAAGAAGACATCCGAACGAAAGCATTGAGAGATTCCTACCGAGATCATCTAACTGTGAAAAATATCGGTGATGAAATTCCGCCCTTCTTAACTCCGTTTCTAGACTGGAATGTTGTAGATGAAGTACCATTCCATTTAACAACAAAATCTTGAAATGTGGATAAATAGAACAGAGTTTTAATTAAGTAAGGCTTACCTCCTCTTGACGTCAATTTTTGGAAAAAGAATTTCGTGACGAACATAATCAAACGCTTTTAAAGAGTTCATAAAAATAAGAAAAACAGGCGTGTTATGATGTTTACAATAACTCTAAATCTCCCTCAATAACAAAATAGTCATATCAGTTTCATGTTCTGGTTTAAATCCAAACTGATGGTTCGAAGTAGAAAGGCAATCCATGGAGCGATTTAACCAAACCCTCTCCAACAATTTACAAGAAGTTGTTGCAACAGCAACGGGGCGATAATGAGACTTGTCAGCAATATCACCACCTGGGTTTTTGGGGTATACGAACTAAAGCAGTCGCCATGATTTGCCTCGGGACATACCCATGAATAAGGATGGCCGTAAAACAAAGAGACAATAGAACACACACCCGAGATGGTGCATATTTTATATGTTTAGGGGTGATCTCATCGATACCGGATGATGCACCTGTTTTCAGATTTGTAATCAATTCACTAATGTCATCATGGTGCACAAGCATATCCTGACAAAACTAAATGTTAGGTAGACCAGGTGCAAAATCTACACCAGTTTTTTTGTTAAAATATCCTTTTAATCATTGAGCAAGTTGCCTTTTGAACTGCGCCCACGATTTGCGTATTAGCTTAAACAAAGGCCCGTATTTAGGAGGCCGGTGACCTCTCCAGAACAGAACGTCACTTCGGGCTTTATCGTAACTATCTTTAACTAATGTATTCCAACCTGGGACAGAGTGATTATTGACATATGCGGTTTTCGGAATAGACCTTTCTGCTGCAGATTTTAAAGCAGAGACAATGTCATTATAGAAAATATCAATATAATCGAAATGGACACACAGTTAGGGTCTGTGCAAACTAATGCTTCAACGGGAATTTTCATATTTGAGAGAGGTTTATGACACAACGAATAATAACGTTATAGATGGGTGGAAGTTGATTTGTTCAAACAGGGCCTACAAGCATTTTTCTTGGGCTTTAAACTTATTTTTGGTAGCAAGTCACTTTGGAGCGTACAAATTAATGGGAAATGATCAGAGATAATGAAATCATGGTTAACAGTGACAAAATCAATTATATAGAAATGATAACGCGAATAATAATAAGGTTCAATTTCCGTGAAAATTTCACCATAAGGGTATTTTGAGTCGAAAGACCAAATATGATATCGATTTCACCGCCACATGTTTCTATGGTAACCATTTTAGGGGTTGAAAATTCCAGTTTTTCTAATATCCCATGAAAAGTTACTTTCATTGTTATGAAAATTATTTAGTGGGGGAGTTCAGGTCAGACAACACACAAAAAAAAGACTTATTTTAATGTTTCGAGTCGCCATGGTAACCAGTTTCGGATTGAAAATGTTACTTTTTCCCTAATTCCTATTAAAGAACTATTGATTGATGTAAAATATTGATAATAAGGGTTTTTCTGGTTAGCACACTATAATGAATCACACTCATTTTAATGTGAGATGTTTCAATGGCAACCATTCAGGTGTAAAAATTACCAGTTTTTCAAAGATTCCACCTAAAATCCAGTAATCAACAGAAAGTGTCATATCAAAGGGATATTTTGGGTAAGAAAGACCAAATATCCAGTGTAAAAATCCATTAATCAACATAAATATTATACCGAAGTGTTATTTTAGGTAAGAAAGACAAAATATGATATCCATTTTTACTGCCCTGTGTTTCCATAGTAAACAATTTGCATTTTAAAATTTCATTTAAAGTAATCCCAGTAACTATGCAAATGCTCTCCTAAGTGTATTTATCACAGCATGAACTCCATGTTCATTTTGTTGTATGTTGCCATGGTAACCTATATGGGAACCACAGCTTTTTTTATTTAAAACAATGGACCTTTGAGATGGTCTATGTTGAAACATAATTCAGTTTTTTTATTTTTTTTGTTCTATAATAATAATAATAATAATAATAATTGGAATTTCTTTGCCTTCATTCTAGGAAGAATAATAAAGATAATGTACATTTGGGCCATTCTTGTCAAAATTGTTTTCTGTTTCTTTTAGTGTGTTTGAATTAATTTTATATAGACCAGAAATTATTTTTCAAACATTTTTAATTTTGTTTCATGCAGTCATCCCAAATAAGTGTTATAGAGTATAGTACCAACTTATTATGCATTCATTGAATTAATTTTATGCCTTCAAATAAATTTTATATGCTAAAATTAATTCTACTTGTATCTCAAATTAATTTTATGAACCCAATTTCCCTTATCACCCAATGTACCATTATTTATCGGAAGCAGTAACAGTAGCGCACAGTTTTTTTTTTTTGTTTTATTGAAAACATAATTCACTGGTACTTATTTATTTCATGGATTTATAATTAACGACGTATAATAATGTTCATTTTATAATTATAATTTATTTTGATTTCTTTGCCTCATTCAAGTATACAATGCAGGATTCGGGGCACAATCTTATTTTCGCCGAAGTCTCCGCTACGTATCGATCGGTATCGAGGGTAGCGGAAACCAAAATATCTTGAAAGAAATAGATTTCAAGCAGTAATGTATTAGTGCGCTGGTACAAGTTTTAACTATTGTATTATTATGTAATTGAAAAACCGCACCTTTTTTTATACATGAGTACCTACTTTCAAATTGTCTATAAAACCAGTAAAATGAAATGTGCAGCATTTGAATCAAATAAATTGGTGTCGGTTACGACGCATGAAATAAAGAGATGTTTTTGGTTCAACCGGAGATTTCAAATTAGTACAAGAGTGAAATCTATAATCGGTTTTTTGAATTTTTCATAAACGACCGCAACTTTGCACAAAATTTTTAAAAGAGTGTAATTACATTTTGACGTCAAATTTTTTGAGCATTATGAGGTAACGGACATTTTTTTCCATCCAGAATGTGCTCAAAATTGGTAGCCCATAGAACACCAGCTAACGGAGGGTAGCGACAGGTAGCGGACACGTTTTAGACATTATTTTCACTAAAAGATTGTTTGGAGGAGGCGCTGCACTAGTAGCGACCAGACGTGGTTTTTCTGTGTCCTCTAATAATTCCACTTTTACTCGTTTATTTCGTCAGTGTTCGAGTTTGATGTTGGCAGTTGTTTTCTGAACTTTGATGTGATGTATATCATGTCGCCTGTCAAGTTCCTGCAAGTGTATGTGGTTTTAAAAGTGTTATTTTTTGGCGTCTTTGGATTTGGTGTATATGCTCTACCCGACCAGCATGGCAGCAATGGCCACGTCACTTCCATCTACTACAGTCGTGAGTTACTTTTGAACTTTCGCTCATATAGTGATACTAGTGCTTTTTGTCTCGATAACCTTCCTGATGAAGTGAGACTCGACTACCATGATATCAAGGACAATAAGGAGAAAATGAACAGGAGAAAAAGAGGAAAACGAGGAGGTGTTAGGAATAGACTGAAACAGAACAAAACAAGACCACCACTGCCGTCTATCATCTTGTCTAATGTACGCTCCATTCGCCCAAGTCTCAATAGTAACTTTGATGAACTGCAAGCAAATGTACGTTACCCGAACGAGTTCAGGAATGCATGTGTTCTCTGTTTTTCGGAAACTTGGTTGTGCTCTTATATCACGGATGACAGCTTATTTATTGGTGGGTTTGGTGTACCATACAGAACTGACAGGGACAAAACTGTGACTGGAAAATCAAGAGGAGGCGGAGTATGTATGTATGTGAACGAAAAGTGGTGCAGTAAAGGCAGTGTGACTGTTCGAAAACAGCTATGCACACCCGATGTAGAACTACTCTCAGTATCACTTCGACCTAGATACTTGCCACGGGAATTCGGACAGTTGTTTTTTACTGTTGTTTATGTCCCTCCATCTGCAGTCTTTATCACCAGACGCACCAAATTTTGTTTTTTTGGGATTTTAATTCCTGCAATCTCCGTTCAACATTGCCATCTTTGAAACAGTACATTTCTCTGCCGACTCGATTGAATAAAATTCTTGACCAGTGTTATGGAAATATCCCAGCTGCGTATAAACCAGTGCTGTGTCCTCCAATCGGCACCTCGGACCAAAACACCATTCATCTTATTCCTGCATATAGACCCAAAATACGGACGGACAAAGTCGTTAAGAAAGAGGTGAAAAAATGGTCATCAGAACGTATTGACGAGCTGAAAGGTTGTTTTGAATGTACTGATTAGGATTTGTTCATTAGCACCAGTGCTGATGTCAACGAAGCAGCAACTGTCATTTCTGATTACATTACTTTCTGTCAAGACATGATTATTCCAAGGCGTAATGTAAAAATATTTCCAAACAATAAACCATGGATTACAAAATCCCTTAAAGTCACTCTCAACCAGAAAAAACAGCTTTCAAATCTAACGATCGCCTTGAACGTAAGCGCATTCAACAAAAACTTAGGAAAGAAATCAGAGAAGCTAAAAAGCAGTACAAGGATAAAGTAGAAGCACAGTTTACATCAGGAAATATGTGTGATGCGTGGAAGGGACTGAAGACATTATCTGGTCTGAATAAAGCCAAGTCAAATTGTGATAGTCTGACTTTTTTGGAACAAGTACAAATGGCCAATGAATTAAATCGGTTCTATTGCCGCTTTGATAAGCTCGATTTCAGTAATGAGATTGATAACATCAGATCTAATCGTCAGCAAAAGCTTGGAGATAAGGGTGATTTCGATGTTAGTGAGGAAATTGTCCTATCAGTTCTCAGAAAAAATAAAGTAAAAAAAGCATCAGGCCCTGATAATATATGCGGTAGAACTTTAAAATCTTGTGCCCATCAACTTGCCGGAGTCTTCAGTAAATTGTATACCTGGTCTTTAAAAGTTCATTCAATACCCTCTATTTGGAAAACTTCAATTGTCTGTCCTGTTTCTAAAAATCGTAATCCCAGCTGTCTGAACGACTATCGTCCAGTAGCACTTACCCCGATCGTAGTGTTTTGAGCGCATTGTCCTCAGGTATCTAATGAATTATACTGACCCACATCTTGACCCGTACCAATTTGCATACAGAAGTAACAGGAGTACAGATGATGCCACACTTGCCCTATTACATAACGCCTACAGTCATCTTGATAAACCAGGTTCATTTGTACGCATCTTATTTATTGACTTTTCTTCTGCATTTAACACCACACAACCTCATCTGATGGCTCAAAAATTGTTAAATCTCGATGTCCACCCTAGACTTATTCTTTTGATCATTGACTTTCTTGTAAACAGACCCCAGACCGTTCGTTATCAGAAAGCAGTCTCTGACTTTCGTTCTACCTTTACAGGTGCTCCGCAAGGTACTGTTCTTTCACCCATTCTTACTTTTTATTCTGATGATTCCGCCCTTGAAGACTTGTCTAATTCCGATGATGTATATTTTAGGGAAGTGGCTATATTTGCATATTGGTGTAAGGCAAATCACCTAGATCTTAATGTTAAAAAGACAAAAGAGATGGTTATAGATTTCAGAAATAACCCTCCAGAAATTCCAAGCCTTTCTATCGATGGTACCAGGGTGGAACGTGTATCCGAGTACAAATATCTAGGTACGATTTTAGACGATAAACTTAATTTTAAAGCACACGTTGACTCAATAAATAATAAATGTCAGTCACAAGTATATTGTTTACAGAAACTGCGCTCACTTGGTGTAAGTCTGGATACTTTAAGAAATTTTTATCGCAGCTTTGTAGAATCTATCCTAACTTTATCATTTTTATGTTGGTTCGGGGGTTTAAGTGTGAATTGTAAAAATGTTTTAGGCAGAGTTGTTCATGTGTGTAGTAAAGTCGTCGGTAAAAAGCAAACAAGCCTACATAAATTATACACCTGTAGGATCAGAAAGAAAGCCAACACAATAATAGATGACAAGCGTCACATTTTATCTGGATTTTTTGAATTACTTCCATCTGGTCGCCGGTTTCGTGTACGAAAGTCGAAAACAAAGAGAACAAAAAACAGTTTTATACACAGTGCAATTAACATTTTAAACAATACAAAGTGAGAACTTTTAAACTTGTCATGTGTTAAATTTATTTTTACATATCATAAATGTCCTTGTTATGTGGCTGTCATTCGTGCATGTATATGTATTTGTATAGTTTTTCTTTTTATCAGTCTTGTAATTACTTTTATGTATTTTTATAACCACGTTTTAATTTCTCTGTACAGAGATAATAAAGTTGTCTTGAATCTTGAACTCGGTAGCCTATAGGACACAAGGTAGCGGAGAGTAGCGGACACTTTTTCCATCCAGAATGTGCTCAAAATCGGTAGCCCATAGAACACAAGGT
>LD372000.1:11183-23980 GCA_001465055.1 Ptychodera flava
TCCACTCTCGCCTGAGGAGACCAAGCTACTGGGAGACGGTAGCGAGTACGACGGTCACTGTAAACCGATGACCATCGATATGATGGGAATGATGAAAGAGATGTGAACGACAAACCTTGAAACCGCATCGCTCAGATCACTGTGACTGTAACTTCTTTGCATAAACTCTTGTATGTTTGTTTGTGTATACTCAACGACTTTAACCAGGAAGCTGTATGAGAACTTTTACTAACGTTCAAAGAATCTGATGACAAGCATTAAGTAGTATCTCGTGTCTTATTGAATTTCAACCGATATTGGCAAAGCAGTATTAACGTTTTCAACAAAACACAAACTGTGTTTTTATTTACCCTCGACACTCATAATACAATCTTTTTGTTGGGGAATGTAACTTTTCCATGTAAAATATAGATCATCGAGGGTGTATCGTAAAACTTCCAAAACCATATTATTAGTTCATATAACAACACAAAACACATACTACTGAATTGCATTTAAACGGTGAAAGTGTGGCGCAAAACCAATGTTTTGAACTCCAACATATATGCTATATATTCGTGTCTTCATTTCGTTTATAATCTATTATATTGTAAAACAAGCTACATTACCCAAGATCTGACAATAATACAGGAACCGATGTACATCTTACATTATCTTGCGATACAATATGCTTTTGAAGTTATGATTTCGTTTGGTTTTTCACAATTTCTGATTTTGTGGGTGACACTGATGAAGTGTATTAAGCAGTTTATAAGTATACTGTTCTTTAAAGCTATTCAATAGAACAATATATGAAATATTTCATAAGGCGTTCATAATTTCTGTTCCATAAAAGGAGCCGAGTCTACTCTAAGCATTGGAGAATTTTGAAAGAAAGTGTTTGCCTCTGAAATACGACGCAGTGTGTACAATCCGTAATACCATTGTTGACGGTCGTCGCCATATCGTCACATATTGCATACATACGGGGTATCTTGAAAAGGGCAATACTTTGCATTTTACTGCTAGCTAGAACAAAACTATTGAAAAACACATCAAAATTATAGCCAATGGAGCTTCACAGCTAAGTTATTTCTGCTTCGATGTATGGACTTAATCGCTAAAAATATATAAACTTCAGAATTTACAAAGGGTATTTTGAAGAAGCAACAGGAGGGTCAGAATTCACTGTATGAGGAAAGAATTTACAAAACAATAAACATGATGGATTCCTAGATTGGTTGTCGATTTGCCTGTCTGTTGAATTTTGTTCTGTTTAAGATGTCTCTGGTTTCGAATGCACGATACATTGTCGCATTCTGACTCACCATTGTGGCTCAAAATGTTTCAAAGAAGAAAAATTACACCCCTGATATGCTAGCTTAAAGCTTCTTCAAGTCGCATTATCTTTAAATCGTTAAATTCTTATAGAGTGTATTACTACCTTTGTCGTCGTACCATATTGACCCTTTTATGACCTTCTGCATAGCGATAAACTGTATATCTATATACAAACTTTTGGTTCAGTTCATTCGAGTTCACGCACGCCAATTTCACAGTTGATTGAAATATTTCAAATGAGAATGTAAAAAGGTTTTCGTGTTACCATAAATAATTTTAGCAAAACGTATCAGCAATATTTCCTTCAGTATCATCAGTTTATCACTGGTATACTTGAAAGTGCATTGATTTTCAGAAGTGGTTGGGTTGGACGCTATCATTACACAAAGGGATCATTTCGTTGTCCCTCAGGTTTCTTTCAAAATCTTTGTGTGTCCCTATATGCGTATGCGGCTGAAGTAGACAAAGACAGTGGCAAAAACTTGGCATACGTTTACACTATGTCGTGCACGCTTTCATGCTCTGCAAAGGAGGCTTACTCAAAACTATTTTTTTTTGAAAATGTCTGCGAACATATTTTAAATTCGAGCGCCATTTGGTGAACTTACAAATACAACAAAAGCTGCAGCCAAAGTGTTGCAAAATTCGTGAATTTTATGTTTATGTTCATAAAAAGCATTTTTGTGTTCATAAAAATCATGTTTATATTCATGAAAACCATTTTTGTGTTCATAAAAAAAATTTGTGTACATGAAACACATTTTTGTGTTCATGAATTTTACGTTTATGTTCATAAAAACCATTTTTATGTTCATGAAAACCATGTTTATGTTCATGAATTCCATGTTTATGTTCATAAATTTCATGTTTATATTCATAAAAAACATTTTTATGTTCAAAAAAACCATTTTTGTGTTCATGAATATATGTTTTTGTTCATAAAATCCGTGATGTCGCTGCACCTTTCTCGTAGTCACGTGGGACAACACAAAAAATCACCCGACGTTCTGCTTCCGACGTTATGGTTTTGACCGGTCAATCAAAAAGGGGCACGGCTCCCGTGTGTCAATGCGAGGGCAAAGTGTGCAAAGACGAGATAAAGTAGGCGAAGGCGATATCTACTTTGTCAGTTGGGACATTGCTCTGCCCGCAAGCACACCTTGCCAACGACATCTCAGCGTCTTCCGTGGGACACCAGACAGCGCTAAACCAAGATGAAAGGTAAGTGACAACGGCGCGGTCAAGGTGAAGGAAAAGCTATCGCTGGGACCTTTTATATAAAGCTGGAAAAGTGCTACAACTGTGTGTTTATCCCATTGATCACATGGAAAAAAAATTTGTCGAAAACGTTAGAGGGAGAACGCTTTTGCATTCGTTATAGGACAAATTGTAAGTCGATCAGTTGTCATCGTCGCGCTAAACTTATACGAAACGTTCAATACAGTCCACTCAAGTTGATTCATGTCGTGTTTTAAGGTTCTTGAACAGACAGACCCACGTCTTCACTACATATTTGAACCTTCAACTTCGATTTGGAGAAACTGACGTTAGAGCGGCTGTTATTTTAGCACGTTTATACTATAATACCGGACTGGGAAATTTCATCCATGCTAACATGCTATTGTCTATCCTATTTTTCATTATGCCAAGGCAGTATTTGTTTTCCACTTTTAAGTCAAGATTCCTTCGTAACATCCTCCGGAAATCCATCATTAAATGGCAACTTTTAAGTCAGGGCGAGCGATTGAATAGTATTTTTGTCGTTTTATTTGTTGTCAGTTTCTTGTTATAGTATCGACGAGCCTGCGCACAATTGGCCGAACCCCTATCCCCCACCCCCACCCCCACCCCGAAAAAAGGTTGGAAGACACAATGCCCTTTGTTAAAAAAAGATATTCAAGTGTGGGACAAAGTCAAGGATTGGTCAAACAAAAGATGTATACAGAAATGGAACAATCACAGAAAAAAATCTTAAGATCGCTGCTGACCACGGGGTAGACTGCGCTTTGAAGATACGCTATTTATTCAAGTTTAATCCATCCTTAACCCATAACCCGCTTCTGTGCAGTGCAGATTATTTTGGCTCATCCTGAATGTCGCTGTTTTTTTTTACCTTTTTAATGTGAAGAAAATAACAGTTGCCGATAGAGTTAACACATCACGATAATAGCAGACATCATGGGACTCCTTATGCTCGATCTGAAAAGCAGCTCGCTATATTTTTGTTCTTGCAACGGTAAAGCGGATTGATTGGGAAAAATATTGAAGTAGTTATCCATGCAAAGAGTTCCTATTGTGCGCTGAACACAGCTTGCATAAACGAAGTTATAAAGTGTAAAGAACGAAAACATCGCAAGTACAATAAAATCAACGACAGATGTCAATGTACAATATAAGCAGGCAAACGCAACAGAAGAACGTATTCAAATGCGTGCCAACGTGTCTAACTTAAGTTTCGGGGTCGCCATGCAATTTGTATAACCTTGACAAATGCCACACAAAAATTCAAGAGGCTAGCGTACAAGTAATTTATAACTTAGAGAAGTGCACCGTACCTAGAATGACAAAGCGTTAAAGTGGTCTTGTTGACCGTAATGCCACTCTTTACGAACACGCTACTAATCATTATGTCAGCACGAATCCTTCAAATTATAAGCACTGGCGTACCGGCACAGTGATCAGCAGAACTTGAAACAAATTCAAGTTACTTTCAACACCTATAGTACATGCATGCGTCATACTTAGCGTTGCAATACCGACGCGATGACAGTTCTCAAAAAAATGATGCCAGTTGCAATCATAACTTAGGACACACAGACGTACCTCGATCACCGAGTAGCACGCTTGTCTGATACCGCTACTGTTAATATTTCAGACGGGATAAAAATCCTGGATATGTCTGCACAATGTCAAAATTCGGTTTATTTAGGATTCAGAGAAAGAAATCCGGTAAATAAAACTTCAACCAAAGACCCCGTTATTTTTCATCCGGTCAGTTGCTGGTGCATATCTTTCTCCATGGCCACTGTGAGGGCGTGCTACATGATGAGCCGCAGCTCCCGTAAGTGAGGATATGCGAAAGTTCAGCAACTGTTTATTTAAATCGGTCGGGAGTGGAAGTAGTTTTTTGTCAGACCGAATTTCTTAAACTATTCCAAGTTGTCAACAACGAACATGCAAAAGTAGTCCCCATGACAAAACAAGCAGCCACGACGGAAACGAACATTTTTACGCGTACCTGCGCCGTCTACTAGTACAATTATCTTCATGTTCCAATTACCTGGATAAGCGTACCACAATAGTTCAAGAGGTTGGCGAACTCTTAATTTGTGGCTCAGAGGTACTGACCAATGTACTTCCAGAGACAATTGATTAAAACTACTCTTTACGAGCTTGTAAATTATCTTTCATGTTGGCAGTTTAACAACTTGGTCGTACTAGTACTGGCGCAGATATCAACGCAACTTGCAAAGCACCCATGGTTCTTGAAACCCTGAAGACACGCACATGTATGTTTTGCTTGCGACGGCAATGGAAGGGTTAAAGTGCCGGAAACATTTCAACACAAGTGATAAAAAAATCCCTGGTTTAACCATAGCTTAGGATGTACAAGGGTACCGAACATACCAAACATTGTCGGCTTTATACTGACATAGTGCCACACTGAACTCGAGAAAAACTGATGTTCTATAATTGGCCGGGGTCATACGGACCTAGACACTTTAATGACCCCGGTTAAATTGTTCACATGTCAGGTGTCGCCTCGTTTAACTATTCAGGAGGGATCAAACAACTCGAAATGTTTACACAATGATCAGACACAGTCGGAGTCTCAACATACTGTTAGAATAACCATACTTTAACCAAAAACCCCTTAACATTTCATCCGGTCAGCAGTGGCACGTTTTTAGCAAAAATGAGGGCGTGCTTCAGTTGAAGTAAATGCTGTCGGATAAGAATGGTTTAGACCCATTATTCAACCCAACTTAGAGTAGTAATTTTTTTCTTTGATCAAGTTTCTTAAATTATCCCTCCCCCTCCGTTCTCAAAGTTCATGCAAAAGTGAATCCAGTGACAAGGAGAGCATTAGCGAATGTTTTTACAGCTTTTTCCCTTTTCATGGCGTACTTGCATGCACCCACTTTATCTTTTGAAGACGCTGTGCATTTTCACTGACTACTACCTGGATAACTGCAACACAATACAGTTCAAGAGGTTGACGAACTCGCAATTTACAGTATAGAGGTATTTAACACCGTACCGCCATAGATTATCAATTAGTACGGTCTCAGTGACCCTAAAACCTCTCTCTACTGAAGCGTAGACCACTCTCCATGTTAGCACGCATCTTGCAAGTTAACAACACTGGCGTACTGGCACAGTTTAGATTCCTGAAACTTTAACAAAAGACTTTAAAAAATTCGTCCGGTTAGCAGTCTTTCGCATATGGCCATGTGAGGGCGTGCTATGAAAGGAGTATAATATTTAATGAGGAAGGTAATTGGCAAAATATGTAGCCCAGATCAGTGTGGATACATCCCCGGGCGGGAGATAGGTGATAATATTGTCTTTACTAGAGATATTATTGAATATGCTAATTTTACTGATAAACCTCTTTTTGTCTTAAGTCTTGACCAAACAAAGGCTTTTGACAGGTTAAACAGAGATTTCCTTTTTCAAGTCCTTGACAAATTCAACTTTGGCTCTGACTTTATCAAGTGGATAAAAATTCTTTATAATAATACTACTTGCAAAATTAAGTGTAATGGCTTTCTTTCTCGCAATATTCATCTTCACAAGGGTGTGAGACAAGGGTGCCCCTTATCACCGTTACTGTATATTATGGCAGCAGAAGTGCTAGCTGAAAATATTCGTAAAGATGACAGCATATCAGGATTCATACTACCAGACAAACAAGAGGAAAAAATTAAGAGTTTTGCAGATGATACGACTCTTTATTTGAGAAATTTGAAAAGCATTACTCAGTCGTTGAAAATGTTCAACAAATATGAAAAAGCAACAGGTGCAAAGCTGAACAAAAATAAATCCAAAGGTTTATGGGCTGGGAGTTTTAAAAACCGCACTGATTCAGTGGAAGGGATCGATTTTTCAAACAAGGTTTTACAGATCTTGGGAGTTGGGTTAGGAAACAGTAACACAAAACTGAAAAACAGTGATGGAAAAATTTACGAATTGTCTTAAGATCTGGAATACTAGAAACCTGTCTTTTAAAGGCATGGCAATAGTAGCTAATATGCTGGCTGCATCAACATTATGGTACCTGTCATCATTTGATCACGTACCTAAGGAAATTATTAATGAAGCAAATAGTAAATTATGGAATTTTATTTGGAGAGGCAAACGAGAAGTTATAAAAAGGGGCATTTTCATTCAAAGATATGATGACTGTGGCAAAAAAGTTGTCGACATTGAAGAAAAAATTAATGCACTCCAATTAAAGTGGCTTATGGAATTATTTGAGAAAAATCCAGATAAAGGGACCCCTAAATAGGCCAGCTTATCAAAATATTTCATAGCGAAATATGACAATAGACTGAATAGTGATTATCACTACCTCCATCTCAATTTCAAAGATAACAACATACGAACCCCAATGGTGTATGGGGATATGTTAAATACCTGGAAGTCACTTAGACTTACAAGAGTGAATCTGCCAATATCAAAACAGAATCTTTTTAGAGAAGTTCTGTGGTATAATGACAATATTAAGAATGAAGGAAGTGTCCTCTTTTATGAAAAATGATCAAAGAGTGGAATTTTAAGGCTTAAGGACATATGGAATGATGACAGAAATGACAGGCTTCAACCATGGGAAATAATTGCAAAAATTAGAGGAGGTACAATTAGACATGTACAAGAGGAAATCAAGAAAGGGTATGAAACACTCCTCAATGCTATTCCAGATTCCTGGAAACAAATCATCTCTTCAAACATCCAAAATGAAGAAAACTATGATATTTTAGACTTAGAGAATTATGGTCTGACAAAAAGTGATGTCAAAACCAAGCCACTTTATTGGAAATTAGTTGATAAGAAATGGCATGCAGTCAAAGGTCAGATTGGTCAAAAAATGGGCTGAGAATCTAAGCCTCACTGACAGTTACAAAGCTACTCTATTCAGCCGTCTTAATTCAACAGGAATTGTCAGCAATTCAGTAAATGATTTAAATTGGAAGATTTTCTATCGAGGCCTAGTCACAGGAAGCTTGGCCAAAACTTTCAATTTAAGTGATGGGAAATGTCATATTTGTGGCCAAGAAGAAACACTGGAACACATCTTAGTTGAGTGTAAATATGTTAAAGAAATCTGGCAGAAATGTATTTGTTTCTTTGTCAGAAAACACAACTTTGATAATAATATCAATATCAAAAGATTAGCAATTGCAGGAATCGAAAATGATAATAATGCAACATCTGACATTATTTACTGTATTACTTCCTTAGTAAAATATACAGTTTGGAATATTCGAAATTCAGTTACTCTTGGTGGGATTAAAGTTTCTCTTCAATCCTATGTCATGCAATTGAAATGTTATCTCTCCTCATGGATGAATACATTGTATTTCACTTATAAGATGATGAACAAAACTGAGGATTTTATCACAAAGTTTTCAAGCCTTGTAAGACTTGAAGGAGAAGAATGCATCCTGAATGCATTCATATGATGATCTTTGTAATTAAACAGCTAATTATTTGGGTTTTTGTCTTCAGACAAGACGCATTGTAATTTTAATGCATTCACAGGTATGTAGATTTGTTTATTTTGTGACTGTGTGGAAACAAATTTATCTTTTTCAAAAAAAAAATAGTGGGGGCCGGCTATCATAATCGAAGTCGGATGTGTTTTTTTACGGTTTTGTATTCGAGTTTCTGACACTGGTCCCTGCCAAGTTTGCAACTCCGAAGCGAAAGTGGCCCAGTCCCCGGTGGCATCTCCAAAGACGATCCCAAAATATCATTCAAACATAGAGACAGCAAAAATTGACAAACATCTATGATATGCTCAGCTATGTGAAAACCTGTAGACATTCAGTCAGATTCAGCCTAATAATGTGGCTATATTTATCATGCACATGGGCAAATTTCAATTCAACTAAAACGGTTTGACTGTCATTATTCTCACAAGCATTGTTCCAGCAACGAAAAAAGACGATATCGTAGGGACTTGTTAAGCATCCCTTCTTAGAGTCAAATTTGCTGCTCCAGGCTTTGTATTATGTGTGCTCCAATCGAACGCAACCTGTCCTTTTTTCTTTTTGAAATTAAGCAAAATCGATTTCGTATTCTTCAAAAACCTTTTGTTCAGCTCTAGTATTCGTACTAACTTCAATGTTTGCCCTGTCTACAGAGATGACGCCCATTTTAGGAATTTAATTTTTGCGTGCTTGCACGCCCCCTCTGTTCCAGTCAGTACTTCTCTCTTTAGTTTTATTTTTGCTTCATCAAGACTGATCATTTTCGTGTACCCTACCACCGCTATGCCCGAGGGCTGACATGGTACTGGCAGCCCGTGTGATAGTAAACCGCGACTATAGTCCATAAGACGGAGTCTTTCATGTCTCGCTTCGACGAATTAGTAATCAACAAAGACTAAGAATAAATTAAACGTTCCTTCCTGCCTTAGTTTTTGTGTCAGTTCGGTTTTTGTAGTACTACACACTCTTTCAAGCGAATTTGTATGCTGTCAACTCTCAGGGTCTTGGTAAGCTTAAATACGTCACAGTTCGGTGGCGCGCTACTGTGCTTCTGGTGAATGTGATCAGGTCTATTTGCGACGAGAACTGTGATTTCAATTTCCCTTTGGAGAAATCTATGATATATTATATATTAAACGCAAAAAGTCAGGGGTTTATTAAAAAAAAATGCACTTTCCATGTTCTGCTGTATACTATGTGTCAGAATACATGGACCCACTGGCAGGCAAAACAGCGGGCAAACAGTCCTTGAATTGTGTAAGAAAGCGCGTGTTAAAAAAACTCGATGAGGCTAGTACACATTGAACACAGGGTTAGATATTTAATGACCAGGAGAGACTAGTTGGCACATTCGACGTAGTCTTTAGGCTTTGTGGGCGACAAGGAAAAAATCTTAATCCACCTATCGGTTCATAGAACACAACGTAAAATGCACAGTTGGATCCCAGGCAACAAAGTCAGGCTCTTTGAACACACAATCAAACAAACAAACAAACAAATATAGACAGACAGACAGACAGACAGACAGACAAACAAAAAAACAACCAAGCAAATAAACAAACAAAACAAAAAAGAGGATTAGAGTTCTCGTGATCGGCTTCGGTTGTAACACAGTCCCTCAGTGGGTGTAAACTATGGAAATCCGAACAATGGCCGACCGTGGATTAACATTTGAAGAGCTGAGAGAGGAAGCATACAATTAACAGGTTTTATTTTTCACCTTTTTTTTTCTTTCAGAACACTATGAATTTATCATCGTGGGCGCCGGCCCTTCTGGCTTACAGATGGCCTACCAAATGGAAAAAGACAAGCGAGATTATTTGGTGGTGGACGCGGCCGACAGAGCCGGCTCGTTCTTCCGCACGCAGCCCCGCCACCGCACCCTGATCTCCATCAACAAGCGCTTCAATCCTTTCCCCGAGTTCGAGTACAACATGAGGCACGACTGGAACTCGCTGCTGTGCGACGACCCGACTCTGCTCTTCAAGTACTATTCGAAGGAGCTCTTCCCGCCCGCCGACGCCCTGGTCCGCTACCTGGAGGACTTCGTCACCAGATACGAACTCAACATCTCGTTCAACACCAGGATCCTGAACATCGACAGGGAGCCGAATAACGGGAAGTTCAAGCTAACGGCCAAGGACGGCAGGGTTTTCACGTGTAAGGTACTCATAATCGGCACTGGAGCTTTGGGTGACAAACTTCCAACGGACATTAAGGGAGTCGAACTCTGTGACACCTACAGTCAGCATAATATCGACCAAGAAGCATACGCTGGCAAATTAGTGTGTATTCTTGGGCGGGGAAATAGTGCCTTTGAGGTCGCCGACCACCTTGCCGGGCATGCTGCTCTTATTCACATCTTTGGAGAGAAGAAAATCAAATATGCATGGGACACACACTTCGTTGGTAAGTAAAATGCTAAAGAAAAAGAAAACACCAGATGAGATCACGGGAGCTTTTACGGGGGATGTGTCGCCCAAATTGATAACATCTACGAACATATTCCTAAAATATGACCAATTATTATTGCAAATAGAGAGATTTACATCTTTATTCTATTTCATGAGAAGGTTTTTTTTAAAGCATGGTACATTCGGTTTGTTATCGACCCATACTTAGGGTTTTTCCCCCGATGAAAAATCGACCCCTTTGGCCAGAACATACCCGTACGAATTTTCTATAGGAGTGCACCCCCGGGTATGTGTGTCGAAGCCGAAAATGAGTGCCAGTGGATGAGACAATCATAAACTCCATTGCCTTCCTTGCGTCCCTCTACGCTGGCGTACGGTAGTTACAAGCCATGTAGTGTTTCTATAGGTACTACCCTATAACGTCTGTACAATCATGTTACTTGTGAACAATATACTAATTTAATTTACACGACTTTCCTGTAAGTATGACCCATAAATTATAGTTCATGCCTTCCTCATTATTAGTGAACTGAAACACACGTTGTAGCTTTCTTCTATCATGACGATCATAGCAGGTAACTTCCTGACCTTGAGCATGACCTACAACGAATTAACCATAGATTGCTGTACTCACTATGATTAAGACAGCGACGACAATCCAAAAGGAGAAAAATTGTTGCGGAGATTGGATAATGAGTGTAGTACGCACGTGTGTACCATCAGATGTCTCATTCGAAATGACATGTGCAAACGTTCTGTAATTTGATCATTAAGTTTGATCTTCGCCCAAAACAAACCCAGCGGATTCGTAAACATTCGCGTTCAAGTGAATATTTTACAAAGGAATGAATACTCCCTCCAGCGATAACTTGACCAGCGACATGACTTCGGCTTTGACCACCTCCCCCCTTCATTTACAGGTGATCTACGGGCCGTCAACAACAACGTGCTCGACATGTACCAACTGAAGTCGTTGCATGCCTACCAGGCCTTCAAGATCAAGTCCGTCAGCAAGGCTGAGAACGGCAAATTGGCGGTCGAGGTCGAAGATTTGGTGGCCCACTGGAATCCGCCAGGTCGTATCAGACTGACTTTCTATTATGATAACGTCATCATCTGCACCGGCTTCCGCTATGTCGACCTGAGTTTGTATGCTGACAAAATTAAACCAGGTAGACACATTTGTTTTCGTTTTATTGCTGTCCATGATTTGTGTAGGCAATTCTTGCTTCTTTTTTTGGCTGTCAGTATTACTGCTCAGCCTTCGTTCACACGACTATCCCACATCTGTTTCCAACTGTAGGCTGTTTTTCTTTGTTTCCATGAACATGCGTGACACATCGACACTCACTAATTGTCTGTCACTATCTGTTCCTGGATACCTGGGTGTTAAAACCTGTCTGCCTGCCTGCCTGTCTGTCTGTCTCTCTGCCTGTCTGTATGTCTGTCTGTTTGTCCGACAGTCTACCTGCTCCTACGAGTTCGTTTATCACTATTTGCCTAATACTGAAAACGAGTATAACTTTCAATTCCACACAGACACAGTGAAACACGGCAAGTTCCCAGCCCTGACCACTGAGTGGGAGACTTCTGTACCTGACATGTACTTCATCGGTACACCAATGCAGAGCATCGACAGACAGGCCGCATCCGGGTTCATCCATGGATTCCGTTACAACGTGCGGACTCTGTACCACCTTCTACAAGAGAAATACAACAAAGTGCCGTATCCGAGAATCCAAGTTGACCATGACCTAACCAGTATGGCGAATGCAATTATTGGTAAGTTCAAGTACACAGGCTAAAAGTATGTTACATATCTAAAAGCTGAAGATGTGAAAACGAAAAGATTAAATAAAAAGAACTTTTATTTGAACTCCGTTTAATGCGCAAATCTATGGAAGTCAAATGTGTACGTGTATGTGCTCGATCCTCAGACTCAGAGTTTCTGCTTTAAAGTTATCAGCGTGCAGAAATAGGCTTCTTTCGCATTCTAGGATTCTTACAAAAATGATGCAGTGACGCCAGTTTTTTTGTTTCGTTTGTGTTTGACATAAAAATTCGAAAATACGAGACTCAGTTTACATGCCGTCATAATATTCGCCACTTATGCATAGATGATAGGACATGTCTTTTTAAAGGGTTCTGCTGAATACAAGGGGTATGTTACGAAAGAAAGTTTGTGTCATCAGTAATGTTATGTGACGTTTCAATTATTGTGTTCTGTCTAAACCAATCAGAGCGCGTGAGCACTGCTGCCAGTATTTACCAGATGAACAACTTCTTGTGCGACATCTTGGTTGTTCCCGACGACAAGAAAAGCAAAGCCGAGTATTTAAATGACCTA
>LD372006.1:0-16869 GCA_001465055.1 Ptychodera flava
AATCTTTACACAAAAAGTAAGTTTCAACCGTGTATGTATGTATGTATGTATGTATGTATGTATGTATGTATGTATGTATGTATGTATGTATGTATGTATGTATGTATGTATGTATGTATGTATGTATGTATGAAGTTTCGATACATTTCAACAAATATAAATATGGGGTACTGACATTTCTTACCTTAAAAATTATTCTGAAAATCTGTCTTTCCTTACAAAATTGTCTTGATAAACATTTCACTGACATTTCTGTCATCGTCAAATATTCGCGGTCGCTTGTTACTCGCCCTCATCAGCTGCTCGCATACTTCAAGTCGCGTAAATTTTAGAGGGGTCTTGACCTATTGAAAAATCCGAATTCGGTCTAGACACGGTACACTAGGAATTTGAGGTGGCCGTCACAAGCACACATTCCATTGAAAGCCATGCGTGTGTGTGGTCGAAGTGAGCAATAACACATCTCAGTGAAAACTGAGCGACTCTGTTAACTACTCTCAATGGCTCCATAATATATCATGAAAAGACTTGAAATAACTCCTGTCATAAAACAGTTCACAGCAGAGAATAACCGCACCTAACATACTTTCACGGTTTAGCGGTTTAAATAACAACTTAATATTTTACTGATGATAAAATATCGCCATGAAAACAAGCAAGTTGAGATATTTTGCAGTATTGTTGATGTATTTACCTAAAATTAGCATGAATACTTGCAATGTCACATGATCCAGTGCAGCAGTTAGACTGAACACGAATTCAAACTAACGAGCAAGTCACGTGACGCGGACTCTAACAGTAAAAATGTTATTACTAAATGTTTAGGTAATATCAAATTCGTTAAGTCCAACGATCATAGCGTAGTAGACTTTAAAAGGTTACATATGCATCAACTTTTTTTCAACAATGTGGACTTTTGTTCGTTTATACTTATCTATTCACTGGACTGATTGAATGAAGAAAATTAACAAAAATATTCAACAAATCAACTTTCAAAGTTAGAATACGTTCATAAATAATAATTGACATGAAATTTAAAAAATATAATTTCGTGACACTGTATCCTGATATTTATCGAAGCATCATCAGATGTCTACGTCATCAATGAATCAATGTAATAATGACACACATTCAGTTAATATTCTTCAAAAGCTGAAATTTTTTTCCAAACTTTTCGACGAACTAAAGGCATCAACTTTCTTAATCATCAACTTTAACATTTCTTGAACGGAATTACTGGCATAGCAACCAATATAGTCAACATTTTCGTTGTTAATAGTCTGCTACTGAAGCCTGGCAGTTTTAATTGATGACACAAGTCCATATTATTCACATATTCCATACAAGACATCATCATGTCTCTGTCTCTCTGTCTTTCTGTATCATTGATATATTGTGTTCTAATTATAACAATCTGAACCTGGTTAAGCACATAATGCACCGGACTTTGATTTCTTTTTCCTAGTCAGTGGTCTATAAGTCAATGAATGATGCATCTGATCTCTGAGTCAGGAATTTATCTGTCAATTATCCGTCTGATTTATGAGTTTGTGATTTGTCTGTCAATGATCTGTCTGATTTATGAGTTTGTGAATTGTCTGTCAATGATCTGTCTGATCTATGAGTCAGTGATTTGTCTGCCAATGATCTGACTGATTTGAGAATCAATGATCTGAAACCGTTTTATGTCAATTATCAATTATCAGTTACATTCAATCAATGAATTGTTTGATCTCCTAATCAGTCAGTCCATGTTCTTTCCGGTCAATCATTTGTAATTCAATAAATTGTCTGATCTATGCGTAAATGATTTTTCAGTCAATACTCTGTCCTATCTGCGAGTCAGCGACTTTTCGCTCAATGATCTGACTGATCGATGGGTCAGTGATTTGAATGTCGATGATCTGTCGTATACAGGAATCAATGATTTTTCAGCCAATGATCAGTCTGATCCATTTTCAGGGATTTGACAGTCAATGATCTGTGTATGGTCTGTGAGTCCGTGATTTGTAATTCAATGATATGTTTGATTTTTGGGTCAGTTATTTGTAAGTCAATGGTCTGTCAGTGATTTTTATCTGCCTGATCAACTAGTCAGTGATTTGTTGGTCAATGGTCTGTCAGTGATTTTTATCTGCCTGATCAACTAGTCAGTGATTTGTTGGTCAATGATCTGACCTGTGTGTCGGTGATTTGTCATTCAATTGTCTGTATGATCTGTAAATCAGTGATCTCTTATTCAATGATCTGCATGATCGGTGAGTCTGTTCATTGTCAGTCAATGACCTGGCTGATGAGTGAGTCAATGATTTTTTGTGCAATGATCTGCCTGGTCTGCGAGTTAATGATTTGTAATTCTATGGCAGAGGAAAGACCTGCGCGATTCAGTGTCTGTGGTAGTTACATGGCCATTCGATATATGCAGAATGACCAGGGATCAATGATGCATGCTAATAGTTGACCTCTATTGATCTATGGCATATACTTATTTTGTTCACAGGAAACAAAAATCAATAATTCACGTACCAGTCAGAGATCAGCGTGAATGTAAATCACAGACACAGCTATTAGCAAATGTGAATTAACAAAAAATTGAATCGCAGAGACCAAAATGTTACGTGGTCGGGTTTTGGTTGAGTGACTGATGCTTCATTGACAGTAAATGTGTAATTCATACCTATGTTATAGACCAACCTCTTGGGCCAAAAAAGAGTTATTTCTGGTCAGCACGTGCATCACGTGAAAGCTTTCGCATCAAACTTAACTATTTCTTTTTCCGTTCATGTGGAAGAGAGGTTGATAAACGAAGTATTACATCAACACCGCAAAATTGTGCGCTTTATATAAACTAAAATGAAAAACTAAAACAATGCGCTTGTCGATCAATTTTGGGAAAGAAGCCCTTAACAACAAATATTAAACTTTTACATATTTGGCTTCAATAGTTCCGAATATATCCTTTCTTCAGGAACAGCGCATCAACATTGTGAAATTTCCAACGTCTTGAAAGTGATAGCTAATGAAGACAGCGTATAGACAATGATAAAATTCTGACAGCGCTCTCTTACATCAGACTGCTAATCTACATGTTGTTATGCCAGGTGTTACATCCAAGCTGGTGTCAAGTAACCGCAGTACCAAGTCCGTAACTACAGTGTGATTTCTTGGAGTCTCGATGATTGGTTGATCCGTATTTGAGATCTGGGAACATGCAATGACGGTGTTGCACCCGTCAGCCACAATAATCTACGGCTTCATCACTACCGTCTAAACAGTCTTCAACGTAATCACACACCGACATGAACGATATACACTGACCAGAGTCACATCGGAATTCAAACTCTCCACAGCTGTTGACATCTGAACTCTCTGACCCTGCAAATGTACAAGGAAACATGTGAGTATGCATATGTCCTTTTGTATGATTGCATAATAAGTAGTTTCTTCCAGATCTCTGACCGTCTGTTTGTCGGATTGTCTGTTTTGCAGTCGAAGTATCTGTTAATCTGTCGGAATGTCTGTTCGTCTGTCGGAGAGTCGCAGGCATCTGCAAAGACGTTCTGCGTAATTGGTTGACATTTTACAATATTTATTTGTTATAACAACCTATGAATTTGCTTAATTTATTCGTAAATGTTCTTATCGATGATATCACATCTTCGGATGATCTGCTGCTTCATTCGCTATGTGTCCATGTATCTACGAGTGTACACTAATACGGGTCCACATTTAGCAATCTCCTTTCGGGATTATCAAACTTTTAGGTCAAAAGAGAAAATGTTTTGTGTTTTTCCTCGACAAGATTATCAACGTAAGCTCTATTGTTCAAATTCACTTGAAAATAATATAATTTAAAAGGTGGTACG
Organism: Ptychodera flava; assembly: GCA_001465055.1. Classification (NCBI taxonomy): domain Eukaryota; kingdom Metazoa; phylum Hemichordata; class Enteropneusta; family Ptychoderidae; genus Ptychodera; species Ptychodera flava. The sequence goes on from LD372006.1 coordinate 3,867, forward strand.
CTTCCGACGGCAGAAAATATTAACGTCTGTGAGATAATACGTGGGCACTGTAGTTCTGCAAATGAAACTGACCATCGGCCATCTTTCCGAGTGTCACAATCATCACCACCTGTAAACGTTCCTATTTTGTTGTTTTATGGCGGTAGCGGATCATATGAGCTGAAAACTCCTCAAAATGAAATAAAAAACGCGTTGACGAGTCATTTTAGTAGGAACCTTCGATAAAAAACAAACTCGTAATTTTTGGCCACACTGTGACTTTGCGTATCTTGTATATTGGTGCCTGAATATCAATCCAAAATCCTCAGGACAAGCAGAGTTGAACGAACGACTGCACTGAATGATACTACGACGGTGTATTCACAATTCCTTGATATTGATTGGCTAAATGAATGATGACTTGAGGTGGCCAATGGAATTTGACCAATCACAGAGTGTATCACATTACCCTCGACCTACCACAGTATGCTTCGTCACTTCCGTCATCGCAGTCTTCCTCTCCATCGCAAACCCAGTCTGGATAAGTACAACCTCCATCATCACAACGATAGCGTAAAGCACACGGAACTGTTGACAGATTCCAAGTTTTAATTTCAAAGAAAGCGGGTGGTTCATGTTTAAATCAGCTCGGATGTCATTAGAAGTGTCAATAGTTGTCATCAGCTCACTGATGCGGCATATTTGTTTTTCTTGTCGTCGTCCTTCAGTAGTTTCCACCGGTATCATAGCAACTGATCATGCGCAAATCAAACATCATTATCATACAAAGTAACTACGGTAACGGAACTGTTGAACTGAGTACAACTCACCTGAACACAAGTCCTGGTCTTCGTCGCTGTCGTCTGGACAGTGATTGACACCATTGCAAATGTTATCCAATAATATGCAATGTCCACTCTGACATTGGAACTGGTATGACGTACATTCGTACTCTGAGATGATAAAAGTGGATGAGGTCATTGTCATGTTCTAGTAACTAAGTACTCTGAACCTCGTCATACCAACTTGTAGTGACTGATTCCAAGGCGCTGTTAGTAAGGAGTTTAACAGATGCTTTGTAGATATTTATCATTAGGCGTACATATGTCAGATCAGTTCGCTACAATTTGGCTTCGGAAGAATTCGGGTTAGCTTTAGGTTTGGCTGTAAACTGATTGCTATGTACGTGTGCAGGTATGTGACAGGTCAGAAATCGATAGTCTGCGCTCCTATTCTGCATCTGTGCATTTCATTCAGCGCTCTAAAATTTGCTCGCCAATATTCTGCGCTTTTGGTTTGTGATTGATCTAGGTTTACACATTTTAATACATGTGATGGTCTGTATTGTATTTCTAATAGTATACATTTAGAATACAGAAAGAATTCTCATTGATGGTAGTTTCTGTCTATGTCATACTTTGCAAGCAGTGTAATTAGACAGGAAAACACACAGTTTGAATCCAACGATAGCACCTTACTACTGTTTGAATTCTCTATACGATTGTCTCAGTTATCGTGTGTTCGTTGTGATTGTACATTGGGAAAATAGTTATACAATACGTTTCCACAGCAACCGTCATTCTATAATCCGCCTTTCAATTAAATTGTCTCATGCAACCTTTAAGATCGTGCTGAAAAAGTTCAATCATGATGCCAAACTGCTCCAGTCGACTGTTGGCGGGAATTGGCGTACAAACAACAAACACACAAACGCAATGTGTGCAATGCTGTAAGATTAGAAAACTAATACGTACCACAGTTTAGTTCATCTGAATTATCAGGGCAGTTGAAGAGACTGTTACATTGCCACGTTAAAGGTATACACTCATCCACAGTGAGACATTGGAACTCTACCGCTGAACAGGTGAATGCTAATGGACAAAAAACAAGATATAAACTAAAGTAACGGGAATGCCTTTCTTTTTAAAATGTTTTACTACTTTCTTGTAACTATTATAATATATTTTTATTGATAATATTAAACAGACATCGCAAGTCACTACCCCATTTTCAACATTTTAACCAAACTTTGATCCACTGAACATTGAATTGGTTGAAATGAAAGCCACTACCCTTCTTTGTACATACCTTGTCTTGTTGTCATGTCCGTTGAGGGCGCAGATACCGCGTCCGACGCAGACTCGTCTGTGCTGTAATGTGTCTCCACACTTGATGAGACTGAAAATACAGAATAAATATCAACCTCTATGAACTATAAAAAATTGAAACCTAAATCAAGTAAGCAGAAATTGGTGTTCTGACATTCCTATTGTAACCGGAATCAAAACAACAAATGTGCTCTGAGAGTATGTTCCAAATAAGTCGTTGATAGCTTAGAGTCCTATTTCAATTATAGACCGACTGTAAAACTATAAAAATTCTCATCGATCTTGACACACGAAATCTCCGGCCATATTGAAGCGACTAAAAGCAAGGACATGTCTGTCAAGAAGACTTTACCATCTACTGAAAGGTGAATTTTGCATTTTCACTCGGCATCTCCTTGCTTTAGTTTGGAACACAAACTGACATTCAGAGAAAAAAAAATCCTTTGAAATATGACATTCTCTTGTGAGTAGCTCGATTTACGTCGTAACTTTTACTATTATGAAAAAATAGACCCGTAGCTTAGGCTGAAACTGAAATCCTGGAGATTAGAAATTTGATAGGCGACTTCAATAATGAAACAGCCGGCTGATTAACTCAAAACCCAGATATGTTGTAGGTCACGCGAATAAGCAAAACCCTTTCCCGATAGAATGTAACAGTAATTATGATGACAGAGCAGTGAGGAATCAAGGGTGTTTTGTAGAATCTCCGTTAATCGCAATAAAGTTTTATCATTGTCACTCTATAAGTTGTTCAATTGCAAAGATCGTACATAATAATATCTTACTGCAACGTCAGCTGTAGGCCAACTTGTTATTTTTCTTTTCCGTTGTTGTTTGCCCTCTTAAGTATGGCTTCTCGTTATACCTTCAAAATTATGAGTTTTTTGTTCCCTAAGGCTAGGTTTCAACTGACTACTCAATGTCCGATGTTATTTCTTGCAATTCAGTGACTTATATTTTAATCAGGACTAGACTTCGTTTGTAAACTAGTATCACTAATTGTACACAGTGATCGTGAATCACCTTTGTATGTCGAAACTTTTTGTACTAAGAATAACAGCACAGAGAATAATAGGAAGAAACATTTAGTTGTTTTTAGAACAAAAAATGTCGAAAATATTATCTAGGTTACAGCTATTATACTTTTTATATTGATTCGTACCAAACAAGCCTCACCTGGACTTACGATGGTTGCCGTTGATGGCGGTGTTGCAGATACGGGAGTTGAAGTGATTTGTGGATTTTCGAGACTCGAAGTGAGCTCTGCCGTTGATGACATTGGCGGTAAAATCCTGCCCTCTGTGTCGAAATCTTTCCAACTGTGAGAAACTAAACATAAAAGTTAACAAATACTAATTCTGTAGGATCATTATCTATAAATTATTAATCATCTAGATCACAGCTTGCTTTCTGGTGACGTAAGCATTCAGTGATAATGAGAAGTTTGTAAATTCCTGTTTTGATCTATTTTACAGTCTTTCTCTCTATGTTGGTTTTTAGGTCAACTTAGTTTGGGTTCATTCTTAATCTCTACAAACACAGACTATAGGCACTGGAATATGGACCGAACCTAATTTTGCAAAATTTGGAATGATGCAGGGTCTTTGTCCAAGGTGGTATGTCTGAGGTGAATAGGACCGAAGTGTCACAACGTCACTGTGGGATTACACCTTTCTCTGTTCACAAAATACCTCAATGTCTGACCCCAAATGACAATCAATCATGGTCTGTCTTGTTTATACTGAAGACCTTCATGTGCATTTCATACTCTGTTTAGTAATCACATTAGCGAAACAGCAAGGTAAAAGAAGCAAGGAAATAAGCTTCGATGACCAAAAGTCATTAATGTTTGGATTTGTTTTAGTAAATAGACCACTTCACTGTAACGAAAAATATACTTCTACAAATCATAACACATGATAATAATGCATTCTTACCGCTAATGATAAGAGCCACACTTCCGAGTAAAACCATTGCAGCAGTTACCATAGTTACCCAGACTTTGATCGAACTTGACCGAGGACTGTGACCTGGTGTATCAGATGTCTTGTTTAACATTTGAGATTGCGAAAAACCTCTCCTCGCTTCTTCCATGATCACATATGCGTCAACTAATCTTGTACTGCATTGACGGTAGAGTCCCGGCAACACTACTGGTTATTCCCAAAACAAAGATGTCCTCCTTCTGACAAAAGCACGCTTGGTGTCCTTCTTAAACTCAGCTGAGATTCAAAAGGTGGTTTTGAAAGTTTCGTCCGTCTGACTGAGCGCATAGAATATGTAACAATGAGAAGGCAAGAAATTCAAACTAAAGAAAGGATTGTATTACGAAGTGTACTGTGAAGGTAAATATCGGGACGTTGGATTCGTATAGAAGAACTCCTTGTCTGTAGTAGAAGGGAGCGCTAGAGTTTACCAGAGAAAGCCCTATAATCTGTATACAAATTCGTTGATCCGATGATAATCTTGACGTGTTTTCGTTTCCTGACAATAGATAATCCCATTATTTTGGTGTACAAGAGACGCACACTGAGACACGCCCGCATTCTGTGACTGGCCTGATTTGAACTATAGTGCAACAATGAATGCCACTTTATACATTTCCTTTTCAATTAAAAAATACCTTTGCTGACTGTTACATGGTATACTCACAAATGAATCTTAGGAATCTGAAAATCAAGAGGGCAGTATGACATGATGTCCTAAGAACTCACACATCCACTAAAACCTTTCACATAGCTTTGTGAGACTTACAAAGGGCGGATTTTTATTTCATTTTACAGTATTCAGCACTATGTTGGAGATACAGCCCTAACACTTTTCTGCAGAGCTACCTGAACATACCGTATGTAATGTCTGCATGATTACCATATAATTCCTGCAACAAACATGATTCTGTATTTAACCGACCACATTTTCCAGTTAAGGCTCAGAAAAATGGATTGTAAGTGTAAACATTTATGTTTTTAACAAAGTGATGATGTTATCGGTATGTATCATACGGATTGATGTTGAATAAATTAAGATTCAAGATTCAAGACAACTTTATTATCTCTGTACAGAGAAATTAAAACGTGGTTATAAAAATACATAAAAGTAATTACAAGACTGATAAAAAAGAAAAACTATACAAATACATCTACATACACGAATGACAGCCACACAACAAGGACATTTATGATATGTAAAAATAAATTTAACACATGACAAGTTTAAAAGTTCTCACTTTGTATTGTTTAAAATGTTAATTGCACTGTGTATAAAACTGTTTTTTGTTCTCTTTGTTTTCGACTTTCGTACATGAAACCGGCGACCAGATGGAGGTAATTCAAAAAATCCAGATAAAATGTGACGCTTGTCATCTATTATTGTGTTGGCTTTCTTTCTGATCCTACAGGTGTATAATTCATGTTTGTTTTTTGCTTGTCGAGTACGGTTGGCACGAGCTTGGTCGAGTAATGCTTTTTACCGACGACTTTACTACATAAATGAACAACTCTGCCTAAAACATTTTTACAATTCATACTTAAACCCCCGAACCAACATAAAAATGAAAAAGTTAGGATAGATTCTACAAAGCTGCGAGAAAAATTACATAATGATGGCAGGTGCACAAAAAGACCCCAAAACACGACCATGGTCGAGTGCCCTCTATCACTGGAGCTAGCCTGAGAGGATCCAGGTTTATCATACTGATATAACTTTAAAAAGACTCAGCCATCGGCCTGCCATGCAGACTGCTTTATTTGTTTGTCATCCTAAATGATCGCCCTTCTCCTCTGGAAGAGTACAGACCACGACCGTGGACAAACGAAATATTTTCTTCACAAATACTACAAGTTCTGTACAATACGCAATAATTAAGCAATAAAGCACACCCAGCGACGGTATACCACGATATTTTGACCAGTTCACGACATATATGCACAAGCGATAGCAAGTGCATATATGGAGATAACTGGTCAAAATCGAGTGATATATCCGTTGCTGAGGTGGTTATCATATCATAATATTAAATCGAAATTCTGGCTTGAAACGTCAAAAAAGAAATTTTACTTTAGCTGTGAGCTTGTGCCTGCTCGAACAGTGCTATATTGCGAATATATAGCACTGTTAATCTCAAGCCTCGACCAATCAGATCGCAGTATTTGCGCAATCTATATACTAGTATTAAACATTGTTTATACAAATGAATTGTAGTGAAATCCTAAAATTGGGTCTTTTACAATTACATTTGACATTACAGACTTATAGGTCGTGCTGAAGAGTTTAAAACTACCGTAACGCATTTGATGGATTTCAGAGCAGAGCAAGAATGTCTGTTTTACAAAATGAATGAAATTAATGGAAATACAATAAAAGTAACTACTGATTGAATTTCAATTGATTGAACATGGTAATGCAACTTAAAGACTGCAATGCACCTTAAACATATTGGGGTGTTACAATTATAAACGATGTCGGAAAACGTCCTTAACACAAATCTAGTGAAATGTTAGAATCGATTTTGCAGAGGATGCTAGGGTGTGGCCAACCAATTTTTCAGCGACAATTTTTTTTAATTTTTAGTGATGATTTTAAAATTTTTGAATAACTAAGATCTATAGCACACAATCGTATTGTTTTATCCAATGTAATTTATGTAAAGTCTCCGTGTTAGTTATTTCTTTACTCTAAACATGTGACTGCGCTGTCTGTTTGTCTGCTGCTTCTTATGCCTGTCTCTTTATTTATTTTATTTATTTATTTATTTATTTGGAAATCCTACGGGATCAAGTCCCATTTACAGGTTCCTCAAAAGCTCAAAAGAAAACGGTTAAAAAAAAAATTAACAAGACAGCACCAAACAAAAAGTATTTACAAAACTAAAATCAAGTGTAGGACACACACAGACAAAAACAAAGCAAACAAATCAACAAGAACAGCCATTAAAATATAACATGTCTAATGTCAGACTTAAATGAATCATTAAAAATATCAATACTATGATTATTACGAAACAATTCATTAAAATTACTCATACATCTGTCAAGAGGAGAAAATTTAAAAACATTGATACGGCTACGAGGTGGTCTGAATGTGGGACAGGTGCGCAAAAGTTTGCCAGGTGCATTAAAGCATAGCTTTGATAAAACATCTGGTAAATTATAAAATCCATTTGCACACTTGTGTAAAAACACCATATCAAGATAACAGCGACGTTGCTCCAAAGTTGGTAAGTTAAACACACTGTCGATGATCACTCACTCCGAGATAGGTATAGAAATAAGAATGACACTGTGACATAGTGTCATGTGATTATTAATTATGAGCTGTCATTACTATTCATATATATCTGTCTTGGCCCACGTGTACTCAAGTCAGTCTCCAGCTTACCATTACTATATGTACGTACCCTAGTGCTTAGTGTAATAAAGTAGCATATTAGATTATACAGTACTCGCTGTTTCCAGTCGTCTTTACATCCCTTAATCATTGGAATACCAGCCTTGCCGGCCCCGACACGCTACCACATAACCGACAATACCATCATAACCCCGGTAAAACAACAGACACAAACAAGAAATGCACAACTTCAAACTGTCTTCAAGTATTGGCTTGACTTTATTTTATTTAAAATCTTCACAAACTGAAAACGCAAGAAATTTTGAAATTCAGAGTTTAGGCACGTTTAACAATTTGAAGTATGAAATCATTAAAGTTGCGATCGACATTGTAAATCTATGATATTTGTAATATCTTCACCGGTTGGCCTTATTTACCCTCAAACCATGAACAGTGTGAGATTCTACACATTTCAACCATAACATAACATTGTCTTGATCAGGAGTTTATTTTTAATTCTAGACCACGATTACTTTATAAAAAGAGTTTTCGTTCTTTGTGCTGAACGGCAATGGCTGTGAACATGTTCGTTCTTTGTGCTGAACGGCAATGGCTGTGAACATGGTTTTCTTTACTTTGATGAGTTCAGTTAGCGTGTTGTCATCTTCAAGATTTCTCACAGATCAGAAAACACAGTTCATGTTCACAAATACAGTACTCGATGCAAACAACGGGACCCACAGACTACTTGGAAGAAATGACAAAATATAAATTAGAATCGTACGTCTGTCTGCGATATGTAAATTAGTAATATATTGAATAGAAAGTATCACAGTGATGGACCAGTAAAATATAAATAGATCTTACATTATTTACATCATTTTTCACAAATCGTTCATTAATGGAAGTTTTCTCAATATTTAAAACAACAAATAACTGCTTTTCAACTTTTTTGTTCATTTTATTCAGCCACTTTATTTCCTCGAAGTCGGTTATATCGAATAACGCCTTAAGCTATCGTGAAAATGTTCAACGAGACGAATTTTCAGCCCCGTAAGAAGACGACTGAAATGTTCGCCATGATTACTGCCCTCAACCATATTATGTTCATGAGATGAGAGTCAATATCTGTGAAACGCAAGACATTATTTAGATCACAGTTGGGCCACATGTGATAAACGTTATATATCATTCTTCGTCATTTTATGAATTCATCACTGATCACAACAAAATGAAGCAAAAACTGACCCCGTCTAATTAAGTATCTCTGACAAATACCAATACCGATGCGCCCTCTATTTTATTACTATACCAGTCACAGTAGTCTCAGTGATATGATGTGAGTGAAAAAATGCCTCTGATCATTCTGCTTCGATCGCGAGGCGAATTAGATCTGAAATTTCTACCTGTTAAAACAGTGACAGATTTGGCCGAAAATCAATCTAACCTCGTCCTGACAATTATTGTGAAAGTTAGAGAAATCACAGAAGTCAACAGTCAACAAGTGAATGTCTTAAGGTTCTTAATCTTATTACCTAGGTGATAGAGGGATTATGTCGCCTTATGGCAGTTTTGTTGATCGAAGATCATCCTAGCAGTAAAGTAGATTAACATGACTGATTATCTCTAGACTAAACTGGATCTTGAAGGTAATCACGTCAGAGATTATCCAAAATAAATGACATTATTCACAAAATACTTAGTACAGAGCTTTGTATAGCTTTTAAAAACTGGCGATCAAATTGAATAAGTTGAATTGTCAGCTCAAGGCAATATTTCCTTGTAAATCGATGTAGCTGTGTTTATGTGTCCTTTATATATAAAAAGGGTTGTAGAAGGTCATGTTAGTATTTTGAGAGTCAATATAGACTGTTTCACGATTCCCGTCTTGCAGGTGGCTATTCTTGCTTTGTTGATCTAGGTCTACTATGAGTACGCCCTCACCGGCGAGAGCTGGTAACTCTCAGTCAAGCCAACTGATATAGGTTGGCCAGTACAACATGTTGAAACCCAAAAAGGCCAATGGGAATATAAACCTGCTAATATAATCAATCAGCTCTGGCCGGGAAAGTTTACTCAAATCAACAAACAATATCTTCCATTTTAACACGCGATTGTTTGTTTTGTCTTCGGTTTCATCGTACTCGTCTGTAGGATCAGCTGTTCCCGATATCATCACATCTGATGCCTGGATTGCAATGAAATCAAGGAATTAATTAGTACCTGTCTTGACGTTTGAACAATGACGCAATATATCTAACCCACAGGAAAAGTGTCAGTTATAAATGGAACAACGTTGACAAGATGACGAAGATGAATATACACAATTATTACATTATTGCTGAACCATGTGCTTTATTGGTTCTACTTCGTATATAGATGTCAAACAAAATCTGCCGGTAGCGTAATCTAACGTCGCAAGTTTGCTTTTATAATTTGTGTCATGACAAGTTATGACGGACTAGGACATCTTTCTCGTTAGTTAAATTTACTGTCTACATAATGAGTTAAAAACTGGGTTATCTGCCCGAAGAAGCCCAGAGTGAAACGTGTTGCCTACGCGGAGTACGTACGGAAAACGGCATTGTGTGACCGCAAAAATATTTATGGATATCGAAAATAAATATGCAAAATACGGAAAACTTGGCTTTCTTCTTCAGTGATGATTTATTCTATAATTTTACGATGATGTCAGAATATGCGCCATAGCTTTTTGAACCATGGCTCTAAAAGTATCACTTGTTATTATATATCATCTCAAAAATACAACCTTATTTTAGATTTTCTGAGAATAAATTCTGAATAATTTCGTATGTTGACATACTGAATATCAGCTTGACTAAAACTTTGACATCTAATATGGGATCTCACATTTCATTTTCATCAACAATGGGTCGCAAACTAAATTTGGCTGTTCAGGCATGCAGGTAGACTGACTCTCTGATATGCTAATTTACACACAAACTCCACGTTTCGCTTGATTTAGCAATGGAGATTCTCAACTTTCCTTGGGCAAATATTGACATATGTTTACACTATCAGGCACTCTGCGTAAACACGTGTCCAAATTTTCTTAGAGCAAACATTGACATATGTTTACGCACGATCCCTCAAAGACCAATTAAAGACAAAATATGTTTCACGTGAACTTAGAAGGGGAAAAGTTTTTGGCATGTACTAGCCCCTAATCGGGTTTGCTTTCCTTTGTAGATTGTTCTCGAACGCATCATTTTACCCAGACGATTAATCATTTTTAGCTAGTAGGTGGTGTAAACCAGTTTTTAAAAACCTGATAAAACTATTACCTCTGTCTGTATGCAATATAACTTACATTAGGTCCGTTTGTTGAGTGATTAATAAGCTTCATTTCCATTGGATGATTTGGATGTTGCTCAGTTTCACTCTGCGCAGGTTTGGACCGTTTGGCTTTCAATGTAAGGTAATTCACAACCGCATATTCAACCAATGCAGCGAAGACGAAAATCAGACACACAGACATCCATACATCGATAGCCTGTAATGATATTTTAAAACATAACATTGCATATTCTTCATTGTATTTTTAATTTCTTTTAGAAAACATCTTTTTACAATCAGATCAGAAACAATGTGGAAAATCTTCAGTCTCGTTTTGGAATTACCTTCTACGCCTTTCGCATATCCACTTCGCTATTTTAATTCTTGTGATTTTCTATAAGAATATCAATTTTCCACATTAGCTTACCCATAGAGCTCTCATAAACAATTATACCAAAGGCAAATGTGAAAATTTATCATAATTTCAACATCAGCCACTTTTATGTGTTGTGTCATATTTATGTTTGCACTGTTTGATATCAAAATAATGATTAAAAATTATTTCTTTTGCAACACACATCAAGGACAAATAATTTTTTAATTTCACGGTTAGAATTAAAACCAATGTATCATCTTTATCGCCTGACATCATTTGCTTTCGTCCTGTGAGGGCGCTGATGTTATAAAGATTTTTCCTCTTGTATTTTTTGTTCTCGTTAGATTCACGAGACTTGCATATTTGTCACATTTAGGTCACGTGCCTATGTCACGTGGGATCGACAAAATAGAACAAAGCAATCGCAAACATGCTTACTGGTATGTTGTCGATTCATTAATTGAACAGTCTCCATTTGACAAACTTTGCCTTTCTGATTTTGGCATCACAGTGACTGTAGATCTAATAACAAACCTTTGTCAGTTCTTTTAAAATTCTCAGCTTTTGCATTGGATGTTAAATGGTCGTATGACTACAATGGTCTTAATCTTAAATTTAGCAAATCCTGACGGATTTCCGTTTGAATACAGTCTTTGGTCAGAATCCTATGCGTTTCAGTGCACAGAGCATTGGTCTCTTTAATCGAATGAATTTTCAAGTTCTTTATCGATATTGAGACATGTCAACACTTTGTTAGAAACATTGTCATAATAAAATCATCTCATTATAGGAGATTCAGCTGGCATGGAATATCTCGAAAGTTTCAATTTATGAACAACTCATCCCGATGTTTCATGTCATAACGTTATCAGATTAAACACACACAAAACAGTCGACTCTGCATGTGGATTTTATGCGGTGATTTTTGACCCACTTAATAGGACGCAAAACAAAAACATATATGTATATACATAAACACATAGACAGACAGACAGACGAGTACGAGTGATCTCATCGCTGATAAAACACCTGCTATGATCCATTTAATCAAGTTAGACTCGTTTTATTTATTACCTAGCGCTTCAAAACTTTCTTTTCAATTTTGAATTTAATTGACCTGATTAAAAACAACACAGTATGTCACGTCGATGAAATGTATAAACATTGTAATAATGACCTAAGTATTTATCTTTTGAAATTGCCTCAAACTCTCCCTACATATATCACGTGACACATCCCTCCAGCTTTATCTACATGTAAATATTTTTCTTTGCAATAAATTGACGCGAAGCATTTAACTATGTCCATTTGTTTGGGTCAGTCATAAGCTTACATGTTCACTAAATTGGTCATCTGAAAGAGTAGTTTACATTTCAATGGTTTTCACTTGGATCAAGGTTGGACTGAGATAGTTCATCCTTTGAATATTACCAGTGTTATCTTAAGTCGTACTTACCCGCAGTATTACAAATCGTTTATCGTAACTTATCTTAATTGATTTGACGGGCGGGAGACGGTAACGAAGACAGTTTTAAGACCTTCAATTTACAAATATGCAAAACTCGTCATGTAGTTTAGATAGTCCTGATATATGCTTAATCTCTTAGTCCACAGTCCGATTCAGGGCGTAAATGTTGAAAATGCAGTTATATCAGGTATATTGGTCTTCTATATCACGCGGTAAAACGTCTTTACACGTCGTCAACAAAAAAGGTCTGGTTTTATTTGTAAAATTACACGACCGTTCCTCACCGTATTTGCCATTCGATAGCTATTTATTAAACACTTTCGCGATTGTATTATTTTTCACAGATACAAAGTAATTGGCCAGGATTTTTCCCTGTACGTCTCAACTTAAGTATATTAGTCTCATTTTATGATTAGTAGCCTTGTACTCAAATCTTCAGTGTGTGTG
>LD372033.1:9656-22782 GCA_001465055.1 Ptychodera flava
CTTGTGGTGGCTCATTTTGAATCTCTTGGCGAAAGAAAAGTTTTCATCGTCTTAGTTTTTCGGAAATCGAAAATTTGATTTTTCCCATAGAGTCAACACAGGGATAGCGGCCATTTTGAATTTCAAATATCAAGAAATTGCAAGTTATTTGTCTCTCTAGTACAAAAGTTTGTTTATTCTTGCTTTGATAAGAGAATGGTTGAAAGTTTCACTGAGGAAATTTTGAGCAAAAGTTTAAGTCTTTCACTGTCGAGGTGCATATTACCTTAAGCAGTCAGGACTGGCAACCTTGCAGATGTTTCGAACCGTTCAGAGTGTCGGTAGCTTGACAAGCACGTATGCCTATAGTCATGGCGGTATAAAGAAAGACCATCCATCCATGCTATAAAATGGTTTCATGCCTTCATGTTTTCGTCGATATGAAGCATGCTCCCCACCTATCGCTACTCAGCAAGTATTCCTCCTTTGCTGCCCCTCGAACTCGCGTTTGAGATATCTACCTATAAGTCATAAATATAATCGCTAAACTATTAAGGTAGTATGCACCTCGAACCTGAAAGACTTAAGCTATAGCTCAAACTTTCCTAAATGAAACTTTCAACCATTCTTTTGTTAAATCAAGAATAAAAATTAGGGGTCAGTGCAAAGTTTGGTACTAGAGAAACAAATTATCCCTAATATTTCCCGACACACCAATGACCGCCATCCATGTGTTATAACTCTACTGGGGAAAAATAAAGTTTTCCGATATATCAAAACACTAAGACAGCGAAAACTTTCCTTACTCCAAGAGCTAGAAAATAAGCCCCACCCCCGAGCGGTACACCAGAAAAGTATTGGAACATTTTGAGATTCCGAATTTCTGTCCCCGGGGCGCATTCTACCATAACCTATGTTACGAGCGAAGTTACACGCGAACAACTTCAATGCTTTTAAAGTCCCCCGTACATCAAATATTTTACAAGAGTGAACTAACGCTGCGGTTCACATTTCAATAAATGTATGTCTGTGCCATGTAATTTGCCCAAATCAGCCTATTTACAACCAATTATCTAACCTTTACAATCCATTTGCAGCGACATGGATAAACCAATCGGATGACGCTGAGTATCGGAGGCTTTGCTTTCAAAAGTATATATGGTTGTATAGGCCTAATGTGTGTAATTTAGAATTAGGGTCTAGGTCTTCTGGGGATTTCTCTCATTTTACACTGACTATGACCTAAAGAAAATTGCAAAGTCCCTGTAAAGTCATGCGTTTATTCTGATCAAAAGTGCATTTAAAAAGTCTGGAAAATGTCTATCTAGTTATCTGAAACACTAATCACACAGTTTATTTGGCATCGCTTTCCATTCCGCCTGCACAGTATGCGAATATGGTGTGCACAAAACAATGTAATATCAAATGAAATAGCTATTCACCGAGACAATCAATCAATATATGTTTGCATACAAGATCGTTTTTATAATTTTTCCCGTTTTTTTTTAGATGTGTAGCCAGTGCGCTGTCAGGTGATTGTGGATATCTTCCCCCGCAAAATGCAAACACGACGTATGAACTAACTGAGCCCGCTATCCAAAAATATCACAGCGGTATGGAACTGTAGCGAGACAGTACGAGAAAAGGGCGCTCCTCGTATTCTAAGAGATATCGCGTTTTCGTACAATTTGTGAACAAAAATTACCTCCTCGATTTTAATCTAAAAGGTGCAGCCAAAACGCGAAGAGCCTCTTTCTTATTTTCAATGAATTCATCATGTCAAACATTCTTTCAAACTGTATGATTTTATGGCGGACCCTCCACAGGACTGTGATTTTATATATCCACAACGTTACTGTATACTCTTTTCGTACAATTATGTAACAGTACCCATTCACACCCTAAACTTTTATCCGTATCCTGAATTTGTGTTGAAGTGAGGAAAATAAAGTGTTCTGTAAAGCTGTCCTTGCACCATGAAACTTCAATTGTGTACGTTAACCCTTTTCCTGCCAGACAGTATCACTTCCCCATCTGCCAAGTCAGCAAAAATCGGTATTGTGACAAAACCGGACTTGGTATGTTATGGTAGCTTAGTCCGTAAAAATGATGTTTACAATATCTCTGTCTTCAGGGAGCTTCACATCTTCAAGTCTTTGTTAAAATACGTCATATGTGACACATTTTCTGTCTCACCAGTTTTAACCGACTTGACTTAATGAACTTGGCAGGAATAGGGTTAATATACTTCATTGAAACGCTTTGAGGAAAATTGAAAAAAGGGTTTCGACACTGATATTTTACCAGACTTATCAGCGTCAAATGTAACAACACAATCCACAACGTTTCAGAGAGAAGTGCCAATCTGTAGTTTCTCTTGATATTATAACTAACACCGATACAACGTTGCAGTTATTCAACTCTGAGACAGAAATCTCTGAAATGCTTGCCGAAAATGTAACACTGACTCATCAGTATTACAAGGGACTGTGGTATTAGGAACGCAATAACCGGGTATCGAATGGGAAACGTAGAATTTAATGCTTGCCTTTTTGTTTTTCTTTGCTTACGTTCTCTCCGCGGCGATGATTAATTTTACTTTGTTGACGTTATACATTGAGCTCGTGTAGCCTTTTCCCAGTCGGCATCTTAGTCGGTGAGTTCAATGCTCGATAAAGACTGCAGCCGTTTACGTCTGTTGATCACCATTCTATGCTTTCGCGTTATCCGAAGTTTCCGGCAATCTTTGTGAAGTGCGCTTTCTCTGGTATTAACCTTTCTGCGTTTCCGGCAGAGTTCATGGGCTGAGATCATCCACATACAATCTTTGCGTAAGTTCTGGTGAGACATTATACAGAGCTTAGGAAAGTTTTTCGCCAGCCACTGTTTGCGTCACGGGTATACAATGAATATAAGGCTGCGTCACCAAAAAAATAGTTAGAGGGGCTGGAGGAATTCAGGGGGATTCGAAAATTTTGCGGTTGTAGACGGGGGACTAAAAGTTTTGCTCCGCCTATAGGGGGAGCTGAAAACTTTTCGGTTCCCCTTTTTTACGATTCCAAGGTTTAATGGGTAATTCAATAAAAATTAATAACATTTTAATGTCATCCAATTGTTCTAATGTTAGTGATAGTTAAACAAGCTCTAGAACCATTTTGTCGCATTCATTACTTTTGTCTCGAAAAAATCGAAAAATGTATGAATTTTCGTAAAAAAAAACAAATTAGTAGGCCTAGTATCGGGGCGGAAGCTGCAACTGAAGAAATTTTCAATATTTCTATGCAGTATCTCAAATACAGTTTCTTGCTGCTCTCTACAGCATGCTGAAACCAACAATATTCAGTTTGTCGACATAAGCCTTTATATATGAATATTGGGTGATAATTGAATTAGAGTCCAGACTGAAAGTCATTTGTCAATGATACAAATGAGGGGCCCATATTCACAGGTTGTGTTTGTAAGCTGAATAGTGGACAGTTCAACACGCTGTAGGAAGTAGAACAAGAATGCAGTTGTATAAACTGAACACAATTGTTGTCAAAATCATCAAAGTTAACACAGCTACCGCCCTGCTACTGTCAAAGGGCAGTATCACTGTCACTGCATATCGTCAGTGACAGAGATAACTCTGACTATGATGTAGTTGAAGAAGAGTTCGGGTCATGTGACTCTCATGACAGTGAAACATATACTTTTACACAAGATCAAGCCAGGAAGTAACACATGGAAGACCAGGAGACCTGAAAGTTATCAGGGATTTTTGAATTTTGGCATATGAGAATAATCAAATATTAAAGAAAAAAGGTGGGGATCACCATGCTTGATTTTCTAAATTTTTACATTCTCATCGTAAAATAACACAAAAATAAAACTTTGTACAGTAAGGAATCTAATTTAAATGAAAAAATGTGTGACTAAATAGAATTACTTTAATTTTACTAAATTTATCATTAGTACACCAAAAATTTCAGAGATTGAAACGTTTATTTGATGGAATATTTTAACCTTCCAGTATTGTCAATTTTGTAAGACTTATATATATAGGCAGCATCTAATGTAGCCAGGAATTCACAATTTGCACACTCTCTTATGATCGTCATTTTGTAGGCTCTTCAGCAGGTGCCATTGACCTAGCCAGATCGAGTTGGATTTGACTGTAAAATCAAAAAAGTCCACTGATGTATTTAAAAATGAATCAATTTAAGAATTTGCCCTGGTAATATGACTCTACAAACTGCTAATATCAGGTTATGTTGAACATCTGCCATCAGAACTCATTTTATTTTTTCTTTGCGTGCATCCCTAATAAATATGCGGCTATATGATAATTAGGTGGGAACTTGAAAATTTTTGTGGGCATTGAGGGGGATCTGAAAAAATAAGGTTTCAATCGTGATTCCTCCTGCCCCCCTCCCCCATCAACCTTTATTTGTGAACGCAGTCTAAGCAGGTTTAAGACATGATATTATTGTGTTTACAAGAACCCATTATAGATGCGAAATGCCACCTTTCCAACAGCATTCTGAAGTTTAGAATCAGCGTCTTCCATTTCAAGGTCTGCAGCAAGATGGAGTGGTATTAGCTAGGTGCTAGTTTTGCTAGCAAGACTGGTAAATAATAATATGATTCTTAATCTATAAAAAAGTTTATTTTGCATTCTGCTATTCCACACACCTGTACATCGATGAAGTAAGCAAAGTACAGAACACAGTAGCACCGAAGTCAAACTACGAGAACCATGTCTGTGATTGAAAATGACAAATCATGTGCTTGAGGCTTTTGTCCCATTGAGGTTGACCATGGTAGAAGTCTACATTGTTGTAATTTTACAAGAGTCAGCACAAAAAAAAAGACATATAAGCCGACCCGGATCGTCTCATGTCCTCAAGACTGGATCGTACGTGATAATAGCAACGCATCCCGTGAACACGTCACCGGCGCCGTTTTTCTGGCTGACAGTGAGCTTAAAAGCTACATTTTCAATTACATGCTAATCATCATTATAGGAAGCTGCGACAAAAAAAAAACAAAGTATGGGATTAATTCCAAGCGAATAAAGGCCGCAAGTGATGCAGTTTCCGAGAAGCTTTCAGTTCAGCTCTTGAAGCATTGAGTAGGCTACATGCATGATGCTTGCATGTTCTCGCCGGTGCGTACTAAAATGTTATACACTAACCGACTTTTTAGCCCCACAACACAGGGAGCTTGTCTATCTGCATGTATTCAACCGTGTTCAATGAAATTGAGAGTTGGATTCAAATATGAAAATACGCCACGTACCATGTATAGATTACTTTATTGGAAGCGGGATCTTTATTCGACGTAAATTACAGCCAATATCTGCTTCAATATGGAGAGAAAATACTGTGATATATCTCAACGATTGCTTAGAATTTAGTCTTTTGAATTTAGTGACTGGACAGAAATTACAGGGAGGGTAGGGCCGATGTTTTTTGGGGTGAAATGTTGATTTACAATCCATTGTAGTCTATGAGGAAAATATAAATGATTTTTTTCCATTACAAAACTATCTGTGTATTTATAGACGCTTGATTATTGATAACATGTACTTGAATAGACTAGGGTGTTTACAAGTGCATTTGTGTGCAAGAAATTTGATTTTGGAATTTATACCGAAATGTTAATTTACTATACATAAGTCTACGAGGAAACTGTGAATATTTTTTTTACAATACAAAGCAAGCTCAATCTGTGTTTATATATGTTTGAGAATTGATATATGTACATGATGAGAATAGGATGTTTGAAAGAGCAGATGTGAACAACAAATATGATATTGGAATTCCACTTAAGTGCTTATTTGTAAAGGTTAAAAAGTATTCTTTGAAAGTTCAAAGGTCAACTGAAAATTATATGTCAATTAAGATATTATTGACACGAACTGCGACACGCAGGGGAGGATCACTATTGGGAGGGTATGACTCTTTCTTGCAAACACTTTTGAAGGATCACTTTTCTTCGCGCATCGTCATCATTTGAAAAACTTCGGCCCCCCCCCCTGTAATATTTGTCCAGTCCCTTAGTTTTAACGACTGACAATGAATCTAACCGATAGTTACCCTACATGTAATGAATCGTGAGAATGATCTCTCTTTGTTTATTTTCCGGATCTTTGAAGTAACCGTTCATCTTCCTTTAGTGAATGTGTTTGACGTCATACTTAGATGGGGCGACCTTCCTCCCCTTTGCTTTTGCTGACTGGCACTGTACGTTTGCCTAGACACTGAGATGTAGATGCCCTGAGACTTTGACGTACAGACTTTAATGACAAGCCCAGTCTGTTTGACTGTGGTGGACCATGCCATGTGCTTTGTAGACAGCAAACTTTTCTAGATATTGAAACCATATAGAAGTATCGTGATTAAACTAACCGAATCATGGTGTATCACTCACCTGTATGTGCTTTAACCCTTAAGGCGCCAAAGTCAATTTTTGTCACCTTCATAAAATGTAACCCCAGTCAAATTTTTTCAGATTTTTGCCAAAATTTTGATAAAAATCTGTAGCCAATGAAATATGATGTCTGTTTGGTTCAAAATTATCAAAACAATAACAGAAAAATTCATAAAAACTGCTAAAATGTTGCCCTACAATTTTGGTGGGAAATATTACAGCGCTCAAAGGTAATACCGGCCCCTCATACGAGCAACCGGGATAGCAACGACCACCACCATCATAGACGCTCCAGGGTCTATGAATATACGTACCGGAACGATTACGATCCAACTTGAACTCGACCACGCAACATGACAATACATAAACGCCTTATCTGGTAAATTATCAAGTTTACATGTCGACACTTTGTTTCTATTAGAGAGCACTGAAGATATTTTCAATATTATTTGTAGGTATGTAGCTAATTTTCATTTTATGTAAGATCTGCCTCAGAGAGTTGCAATTTTTATTTATAATATAGAAATCGATGGTTTATAATATTTCATTCATAACTTACTTAGTTTCAAACTAAAATTACGTCATGTTTTTGAACTCATCAGGATAATGTGTCTTAGCTGTATGTTACTATCCTCGCACAAGCAATGTTTGAGTAAATATGAATGAAAACATATATCTTTTGGGGCAATTCCCAAAGCATGGCTAATTAATGTACAGGTATATACAAACACTTCAACATTATATCGGTAAATATGATACAAATAAATGTGATAAACTGGCCGATCGGTGGTTATTCACTTTCTGCGCGAATGTTCATGTGATTTGGGAAGTTATTTTGTGATGTACAGGGCAGCCGATTTGCTCTAAGACTTATTATCAGGGACGGGTAATGTTCAAATGGCGATTAGAATTAAATTTGCATAATATTATTCTCGACCGCAATGTGGCGGAGAGACATATCATCAATGACACAGCTTGCAGTGCTCTCGGGAGTGCCAATATATGAGACACAGAAAATTCGGGTGATATTCTGTGAAGATATAGTTGCATAACAACGGCTAAACTAGGGCTAGATTATTACCTGTCCCTCCTTCCCCTTTGCTTAAAATGCTGATGTTGTCGAAGTTGTATCGTTGAATAGGCACGAATTCTGCTTTTCCCCACAACCAAGAGCCTATGGCTCGATGGCGATAGCCAAAGGCGCAGCCAGCGAAACGTTGAGCTGCACTTGAGGTAGTAAGCGCCCTGAAAGTGAAAGACTTTTACTTTTGCTCAAGCTTTCCTCAAGGAATCTTTCAACTATTTTGTTTCAAAGTCTAGAATAAAAATCATGGGTCACCATGTAAGTTTTGGTACTAAGAAACAAGTATACCCCAGATTTACTGATATTTGAAATTCAAAATGGCCGCCATGCATGTGCTAACTCTACAGAGTAAAATAAAATTTTCGATTTTCAAGAACACTAAGACGGTGAGATTTTTTCATATTCAAAGGGCTTCAAAATGGGTCCCACAAGCGGTAAATCAGAAAGGAAATGGAAATGTTTGACAGTCTGTCCCAGACGCGCCTTCTACCTTAATAGCAAAAGCTACATTGGCACACAGAGAAACATAGACTGTCTATACTATTTGTCTGTGATCGGCACAATCGGCAGTCGAAAGTCTAAACCGTAGTCAAGGGATTCAGTGTACGAAGTCTGGAGACTCTATTTGC
Source organism: Ptychodera flava (assembly GCA_001465055.1). Taxonomy (NCBI): domain Eukaryota; kingdom Metazoa; phylum Hemichordata; class Enteropneusta; family Ptychoderidae; genus Ptychodera; species Ptychodera flava. The sequence continues at coordinate 17,763 of LD372033.1, forward strand.
TGCTCTCGTCCTGTTTGGAATCATGTGATGCGTGAGACGAAAATAATTTGAGTTCGGAAACAATGTGTTCGAACTAGACTTACCAATATTGGCGTAAGGTATGCATGAAAGTAATGTTCAAATGTAAAGAATATTCACTTAGTCTTGCCAAGCGGAGTTTAGGGACTCTCAAATAAGTTCTAGCTCGTCGGTTATTCAAGTGGTGTTGACTGTACGATGTGTTCAATGGATTTCAAAAATACGTATTTCAAAACCTTATTGCTGCAAAAGGCGTTATTCTTGTTTACATATATAGATTCTTTATACTTGGGATATAAAAGCCACTCAATCGAATGAAAAGCAAAGTGTTTATCAACACCTACCAAGTTTTATGAAAGCCCCATTTGCTGTAGTATATTTTCGATAAGATGGTCTGAAATCAAATTAAAATCAACTGATCACAAGCAATTTTATGCATAGAAATGCTCACCGAGGTGTAACCACAGGAAGTTTTTTCAAACATTGGCGACGAAGGTATAGCTTAGATTTTAACAACAAATTATTTCGCAAGTCAAAAATATGGCGGCAAGTACAAGAAAACTGTAAACAAATGACCGTATCCTACATCAAGGAATGAAATAGTGACATTTTCAAAGACTATGTGGCTTACGGAGAGGATACAAAAATATCTCTCTGAAGATTTGATGGTAACCAAATTTCAAAAACGATAACTGGCTTTAAAGTATATGATTATCGCCAAAAGGTGCCTTTTGACAGTTTCAATTATTAGTTTTTTGTGTAGCTCGTTCAACTTTTTTTCTGAAATGTCACGCAGAGAACATTGGTTTTTTAAACCATGAAACGAGTGATATAAAGTTAAGAAAACTCCAGGCAAATAAGGGACATAATTATCAACTGATCGAATGTTGCTCGGTTTTAAAAAAATCAAATTATTTAGTAATGATTATTTTTTTTTGTTCTGTGGTTATGACTGTTTTATTAAATCACTTAAAATCACACAAGAGTCTTGGCAGGTGATATAAAGGTTTACGTTCAAGTAAACTGCAATGATACAAACATCAACGAATTAAAAGCGGCATTCTCCGTGTGAAGACAGATACACAGTAATGATACCTAAAATGCGTTTGTGTGCAGCTTCCAAGAAAGGGCATTGACGCTCGTTTCACAGTCGCAGAGTATTTTTCTACGAATAATAGAACGATAGCTAGAAAGCATTTCGTTTAATCCTTTCTTAAAAATAAGACCACACAGTCAACGCATGCAATAAATATGTTACCTTGTACTATAATAGTTCTCTTCCTGTCTGGCGTTGGCGTCAGTGTTGATATTATTTTCCAGGTATTAAAAAGCAATAGTGACATTTACTGGGCAAAACGACTTTGTCTATTTGAAATAAGTAGCACAGCAGAAACAGAAACACACACTAAGATAGTACTCAATACTCTACTGTATCTAGAAGAGGAAAGTCGCAAAAACATGTTTACGGTTGCACCATGTTACGGTTGCACCGTTCGACATATTCGCGTTATTGACACTATCACGAATTCTACAATCAGTTCAAACGTGCAAAATAAACCGCGCCTGAAAATTGACTTCACTTACAGATCAAAAAATGACAAAGACGTGAAATAAATGGTGCACTACCATCTAAATTTGTCAGCTCAGACTATAAAGAGTAAAATTTTACCTTGACTTTGTCAGGTTTACATGTTGCAATATTCTAATAAAGAACAAAAGGATAATCTGAAACAGCAGATACAAGCCAATTCAATTATCTACCTATCAAAATACTCTACATGCTAATACATACTTAAATAGGTACTTACGAATGTATGTATGCATGTATGTATGTGCGTGCGTGTTTGCATGCACACGGACGAGATGTGATTATACTATTTCCCCGCAGCTTGCTGAAAGTGGGTCTTGTTCAGAGAGAGGCTGTATTGCTTCACAGACATTTCATTCAATAGAAAGTCTTAACTGGTGTCAACAGAGTAAGCTTATATACAGACTGTTCAATATAGTTATAGCCAGGGTTGGGCACATAATATTTTTTTTATAAAGTCTTTAGAGAAAGGTGAACATGTATAATAATCTCGTTAACATAGTATACTCATCGTTAAAACATCGCCGACATCCATTCACTGCTTTAAGCTACACAATTAGTACAAAAATGACACGCGTCTTCATATTCTTGTACTTCGCAACGGTAGGAATTAGTATGTGGGAGTGTTTTTGATCCATGCATGGTAGTATGATCACCTTCAGAAATGTTCAGTGATGCCAATGTCCCTCGGACAATCTATCTTTGTGTAGAGTATAATCGTTACCAATATGGATGGGTGTCCTGATTGAAAGATCATGAACTTGTCCTTGTGGACACCTTTTTGATCAGTACTGTATTACGGCGCCACTTTTTCAAAGCTGATGCGAGTTGAATGGCATTTCATATTTTCAAATCAGTCGGGCTAGGGCACAACTGTCGCCGAAGATGTCGCAATATAGGCTTCACTCTCTTATCCCCCTTCGCGTTGAGTTCGGGTTCCCTTTCACTTGCAGCAATATTTGCTTTGAAAGCTAACAGAACTCGAACCACACAAACCGATAACAAGCCAGATATAAACAACTTTTTCACAGCTTTGATAAGATACATAGTCATACCTTCCACAGAGCTGTGAGAATTGAACGCACATATGCGATACGGCGTTTTCGTTTCTTGTTTTTGATGTCTAGCGATTTAGATTACTGGTAGAAATAATATTGATTTCGGCCGTGTTCTGTTGGTTAGTGTTTTGGTCCGTCTGCTCACTAGCTGACGACATTTTACATTTCAGACATTTAAACATCGCTTTGAACTCGCTTCGGAAGTTCCCGTTCTTCAGACAGTAGATCACGGGGTTGATGCAGGCGCTCGACATGGCAACCCAGTGGCAGAGAACGTAGGCGAGAGAGCTGTGTCGGAAAGACGGGTGCAACCAGAAGGTCAACAGGTAGACGTTGATGGGCAACCAGCAGATGGTGAACGTGACGACCACCATGACCAGCATCTTAATAGTGCGAATTTTCGCCTGGTTCTCGTGGCGCTGCTGTTGCTCCGAGACGTAGTCGCCGACGTGATTGTGCGACAGCCTCCTCAGAGCGATTCTGACGTAAGCTACGGTAATCAAACCGAGAGGCAGGCAGTACTGAAGGACAATGGTCAGCACTTGGAAAAGTTTGGCAAACTCCCAGCTCGGAGGATCTGGAATACACGCTAGGGCTTTCAAATGGCCGAAATATTCGAGTTTGCGAAATATCGCCATCGGTATTGGGAGGACCACGGCCGCGAACCAGATAACGACGACTACGTAGCGAGCACTTCGCATGGTCATCCGTGGTCTGAGAGGATGGAGAATGACCCTGTGCCTGTCCAGGGCGATGGCTACCAGTGTCAGAGTTGAAACGTACACGGACACGTTCATCGTGTAGTCAACCGTGTGGCACATGACCTCCCCGAATGGCCAGCCGTTAATGGTGTTGCGAGCGAGAAGGAAAGGCGCGTTGAAAATTGTCATCACTATGTCGGACAGCGACTGGTTGGCCAGAAAGAAGTTCGTCACCGTCCGCATTTTCTTCTTCCGGAGGACGATGAAACACACCATGCCGTTTCCACAGAGCGAGATGCAGATAATCAGGGCATAGATACAGTAAAGAAAACTCCGAACAACGGGTTTGTAGGGAATTTGAAGATCTTCATGGTTGTCCCCACCCAGGGCGTTTTCCAGGATCTCAAGGAGTGACTCTCGGGAAGAATTGGTGTGGGCACCGAATATATTCTGATGAGCAAATGCAGACGAGTTATTCGCAGTTTGGCTGGTTTCGATGGCATTTCCAATATCACCCCAGAATGACATAATCGTTGGCTTCTTGGTGGTAATCTAGAGTTTGTTTGTCAGAACTTTGTCCACAAATGAACAGCAGCTTTTCTTGGGACAGCGTCCGATGACTCAAACTGTTCTAAAACGATAAGATATATATAAAATCAGTGTTTTATACCTCGGGTTCCGATACTGCTAGGTGTAAGTGTCTGAAAATATGTTCGAGCGATTCAAAGAAATTGACCCTGCGCAGGTGTTCGTACCACCAAATCAAATAGCATTTGTTTTATTGAACAGCCCAATAGGTTTAGCGGTGATACAGTGAAAAATTGATCTTTGAAGTGTCTGGCACCTTCCTGGCGGGAAGTATTAAAGAACCTCATCAATGATTGAAAAGATCAAATGGCGCCTAAAACAGAACTATTTCTGGACAGATTAAACACTAGCATTACAATTTCATGAGACGATTTATTTATTTTAATGCTGATATCGTTGTTGGTCAAACCGGTTTAGACTGATGTATTTTTTGGCGCTGAAAGTAATGTTCAAAGAAATCCTCTTCAAGTGACTCGTTTTTTTCACGGCTGGTGACAACAGTGTTTCAAACAATATAAGAAAAAGGCTTTAGGGCCCGGGTTTATGTTCGCGTGTTTTTGGCTATTTAAATGTTAAGAATGAATCAATCAGAGTTCACAGAGCAAATGTTAGGCTTAGCTAATGTGACAAACAGGGTCGACCGGATTTAAGGTATGCCAGTACCAGCATTTTATATGTAAACTGTTAGTCATGTAGGTACTAGAATGATCAGTGGAACAACATTTAGTTTGAGGCCCGAGTGAGCTACTGAAACGCCCAATAGTATATGAATAGGGAAATTTGACATAAAGGTAAAAACTCAAGATAGGAAAAAGTATTCACCCTTAAAAATAATATAGAAAGGAATGTAAATCAAACGATGTAAGTTACGTGAGCATCATGTATGTATGTATGTATGTATGCATGCATGCATGCATGTATGTATGTATGTATGTATGTATTTATGTATGTATGTATGTATGTATGTATGTATGTATGTATGTATGTATGTATGTATGTATGTATGGATGTATGTATGGATGGATGGATGGACGGATGGACGGATGGATGGATGGATGGATGGATGG
>LD372140.1:0-10855 GCA_001465055.1 Ptychodera flava
GCCACTTGCAGTCCCTGCAAATCATTCTTTTTATACTCACATAACCCTGAAATGGTTTGTTATACCATCGATTAAATGTTCACTACAGTTCCTGCAACTTGTTAGACTGGATATGTCTATAATATATAAGCATGCATGTATATATTAGGGGGGGGCCATGGAAAAAAAACAGGAAAGATGAGGGGGGGGGCATATATTTTTTCTATAATTTACTAGGGGGGGCCATGGAAAAAAATCACCGAGAAAATAGACATGGGGCCCGGGGGCACCGACGTCCTTTGTACCTCCTTACTGTTTATTATTTGCCATAAATGTGAAATTTGGCAAAAAGTCAAATTGTTTGGAAATAAATGAAAGTTATTTGAACTGGTTGGTTACTGCTCCAGCATAAGTTCAAGTGTGGATTCTAAGTATCAACAACCCTGATATGAAAGTGAATTAAGAATTAGAGATGGGACTCAATAGGATCAACAATATCTAAAACAGGAAACTGTGAACTTATAGAAGGGGAGAAAATTTAGCCAATGGCTAATCTAAACCAAATTACTTAAACTGGACTGTTGGCATTGATTACACATGTATTTATTGTCCATCATATAGAAAATGAATTTGGGCCTTTGACTAAAAAACATTTGCTTGTTACACTCACCACACTTGTACTTAGTATTTGGAGTGTACACCTATCTACAATAAAATGATAAAAAGTTTGGACTCTGTATGTCAACAGTGCATCTTTAATGTATGAGACTAAATAAGCTTACCCCTCAAGTATGTATAGGCCAAAAACAATATTTAATTGTGAATTATGTAGTGCAGGGAAGGACATACAATATGGTGAAAAGCAAATTAAATATAAAAACTGAATATACAATTATATGGAAATGTTGTTTTACAGTCATGAGTATCTGGTGTGTGCCAAGAGACAAATATTAAAATTGGACAGTATCATCCTGACCACAGTTTGTCTGACAGGTTGTTTCCTTCTGATTTTCTGACTCGGTGATAGGTACAAAATATTATGCTATCCACGATAGTTATACAACATAGCTTGCATTTTGTTCACAGTAGAACTGAGTTTTACATGTAAGATAACTTTCTTGTAAACCGTAAATTCTGTCTTCTGACAGCTCAAACGTCGCAATACTACATTTTTTTGATATGATATGGAGTGACTTGCACACATGTGCAATATGCAGTGACAGTCGATATATTCATAGTAAGAGTCTACTACATTCAAGCATATTGATGTTGACAACTACGCCAGTGCACGATTTCAAAGTAGCCAGGAGGAAATTCTAATGGTCTTTTAGTGGAAATATAGGTATTAAACGACAGTGAAACAAACAACATTAGTTATCGTGACCTTGCTAAAGTGCAATCTCGGATCATGTATGATCTGATGATCATGCCAAATTTATACCATGTCGGATTATGCCGTGATTCTGAAGTGCGCGTACTTCCTTAGTAAATCGGTCAACATAAGCATGCACACACTGTCTTTAGCGATCGAAGTCAACAATGATGTCAAAATCAATGCAAAGCAACAGAAAACTAAAAGTTATCGCTGTGTCGAAAGAACAGTACATCAACATAAAACGACGCTAGTTTGTTATGACATGGAGGTAGAAGGACAGAGCGTTCCCTCGCTCTCACCCAGCTATTAGTACGGGCCGCCGGTGGGATTGCCTTGCTAAAGCAATGGATTCGCCGGTACTGGGGAGTACCGAGTACGGAGGGAATCATTCTTCAGTCTATCGAAGGAGCGTTTCGTGTTAAAAAATACATGACAGCAACAAAAGTACCATCACTGTGAACTTCATATTTACAAAGCATCATCAAATACATGCTAAAAACCCCAAAACGTCAAAATTCGCACCAACAAGATGGCGTCGGTTTGATTTTTCAAAGTCCTTGCAAAACAACGTTAACTTGTTATATGCGCATGCGCATATTAAGGGGAGACCCATTTGATTTCGGGGGGTATGCAGGAAGTGGGTATGGAAAGTTTTTTGTCAGAGAGACAGCATTTTTTTATTTCTACTGTCAGACCTGCATCAATTTTTTTTTTCAAATGGAGTAGCAGTGAATTTTCAAATTTAAGCCAGTGTTTCACATATCACAGGATGGTTTTATGTGTTTATTTTACATTCCAACAAATGAAAACAAAATGGAAAGTCTAGTATATATACAACTTTAAATTGTAGAACACTTTTTTGCCAAATCAACTGTGATCAGTACTATACCTGCTTTTCTTTAAAACAGTCAATTCCTTTTAAGTTCTCAGGGGGGGGGGGATGTTATCTTTTGTGGTCAGAGAAACAAGGCTCACACATTGTATTTCATTATATTTGTTGTTCCTCAATTTTTCATTGTCAACTTGTAATCTTTCTAACATATTTATATTGAGAGAATAATGTATTGGTTTTAACACTAGTTTATTGACTCCTGTCTTGTGTTTTAAATTTTCACAATTTACAGGAGTCAAATAGTTCCATCTAGATATTGCCTATACCATTGAGATATTGCAACAGAAATCCTGAAATATGATTTCTTGGGTCAGAAAAGGTAAGGAAAACATCGAGTGCACTGAGGTGTAAAGTAGTAAATGCTTATATCGTAAGTGCTGGAAAAAAAAAACACATAAGAATTGCTTGTGGTAGAAACATTTGCGCTGCCTATGGCAGCATGCCAGCAAAGAATACATGAGGATGAAGTTTCCAAAATTTTGCTCTTTCAACTGCATTGTGACAATTCCTTTTTTATTTCTGTCTGTTATGAGAATTTTTTTTTCTCAAGCCATTACAGGCTTAGTTTTTTTCTTTTATTTCACCTGGTGACATTTTTTTTTCTCAAAATCCTCCATACCCCCCCCCCAAAAATCAAGTGGTTCTCCCCTAAGTGAGCCCCTGACCTATACGGGCCAGTGGATTGCTTCCTCAGTAGAACTGATATGCCTGCCGGTACCGGTGTTTATCGCCTACGGAGGCCATCATTCTTCAGTCGATCAAAGGCGCCTTTCGTACCAAAAAATACACGACAGCCGCAAAAGTGCATCACTGTCAACTTCATAACTATAAAACATATTGAAATACACAGTGAAACGTTTATAACGTAAAAAATGTGCCCCGACCGAGAAACAAGATGGCGTCCACCGATTCTTCAACTCAGATTTTTGTCCTACAGTTGTGCGCATGTGCAGAAGGTAGCTTTAGCGAAAGTGAGTCAAAATCAAGTAAATATAAAATAAAAATGGATAAAAATATTGTTTAAAAATAATGCAAGGCATGTATCACCGAATTTTGAACATTTCTGACGACATTTCAACTATACGAACACCCATGACAAATATCACAATAATCACATCAGTGGTTTTGAGGAAAAATTGAAAATAGTGGTTTTCACAAAAAAGCTAAAAACGTGACTTTAAAATGATTCAATCAAAAAAAGAAAAAAGACCGTTTGAGATACATGCCTAAGTGACCACTAGACCAAATTTCAGAAAAAGTTACTGAAGCGTTTCTGAGATACCTGTGTCCACAGCATACGGTCCACTGTATGCGATAACAGAGGCCGCGTCATCACATTAGTACTTTGTGCCCACAGGGCACAAAGGACTAAAAATGCATGTGGCGAAGGACCAGTTGTTTCGTCCCGAAATGCTCAGAGAAGGAATAATTCTCAGGCCTTCAGGATAATTTCTTGTGCCGTACAATTATTCAATGACAGAATAGTAACATTTTTATTTTGTCTGTGGAGAAATTGGGAAGACATCATTACATCACAGCGGCCACTGCCTGTCGCAAAGTGTGGGGATGGTAATATTTGCTCAATAAACACTGAAAGACACTTCCAGGTATAATCTGTTTGACAAATTCTCAAGTAGTTAATCAGCAGTTGACAGTTTGTTTGCAGATTACAGTCTGGTTTATATTTCCAACTTCACCTCTCAACCTACAAAACGATCACAGCGCGTTGCAGCATTTTGTACACAGTTGCTCTGTGGCGGCCCGAAGCAAGTTCCGTGAATTGCCTAGGAAGAAATTCCATAGAGGGAATCTTAAGTTCAAAATGAAGAGTTATTGTGATGTCTCTAGAAATGAAGGTCAAAAAATTAATAACAAGCATTACCGCGCAGAGGAGTTTGGCAGTGATGGTGAAAGTGCACAAATACCCCAACCACTCATGAACCTCCAACCATGAAGCACGGTTGTCATGCCAACGGCGTTGAAGTGTTGTCAGAAGGGGTCAATAAATTTCCAGGGGATGCGGGCCAATGCATTCACTTGACGGCTGGTTCAGTCTAAAGAAAATCATGTTACAAGTTGCGATACTAAAAGTTTTTACTCTGATTATCAAAGAAAGCAAACAGAATGTCATACCACCAGCATATCAAGGGCATCAAGTGTTGTTGACACTGGCCAAATCCGACTGAAACCAGGGACGGTGTAAAGTAGTCCTCTTTGGGGAATACATTTGGTCGTGTCAACATTTGGTGGTATTTGAGCCAGCGTAATTTAAAGCCATGCGCTGTGTTATATCATGGTTTCTTGTTATGCTACATATGTAAAGCTCAAGAAGGGACAATATGACCTCTAACGTACTCGCTTTAATCATCGGAGACATGGGGGCAATTTCTCTGCCTTGATTATAAACTTTTTTGCTAGACATCATGAGCAACTTTCAAAGCTTACGGACAGTTTTTAAAGGTTTACAGTAAATCATTGCACACTTTCGGGGATTTGTCGAACAGTTTGGCTTTGTATGACTTTTAAAAACCGTGTTACCGGCAGACGGGACCCCATCTCAACGGATAATTTCGATCTCTGTCACAGAGGTTTACATGATACATGTGCACATAGTCCTGGATGGTTAATGTTATTGGAAAATACAAGTGCCAGAGACATAACTCACGATTTTTTCCTTTCTGATTTCCTGACATTGACAATGACTAATTAGAATAAGATTCTTTTGATGTCTACAAAATATTCACTTGTCCTAAACTATTCCTGTTTGGAAAAAATGACCTTCACGTTTTTATTTTCAGTCCTGGTGAGGTAACAACATTTTTAACATTTATCTGCGTCGTACAGAGAACCTTTAAGAAAGGTGTCCCGTACAAAAGAATTTTATTCTCAACATTGTGAGCAGGTTACGCCTTTTTGACCTATAATAAAACATCCGATAAATTATCTTATGAAAAAATAAGTTGGGTGAATGGAAGGCCTGTTAGAATGAAAAGGTTAATATACAATGTTGGACGTCAACACTCGCAATCCAGCCATCTGTTCACTGTCTTTCAGTCTTGTGGTTAAAACCTCGAAACCCAGTGTACAGAAAACTGAACTTCTCTGACACATGACTGATAGTTACTTAGTAACAATGACTAAATCAGTGTTCGTGAATATATTAAAGCGAAAGTGCGTTGAACCCACATGCCGTACTTTCAATGTGTTCAACGTCAAAAGAAAATTGGCAATCTTCAACGCTGGAAACTACAAGTACTAGTAACTGAAAACTTGACATACCGGTAAGGCATGTCAAGTTAGAATTTTGATGGTGACCGGGACGTCTTGCATAATTTTACAGCAGAAATGTCACTATTGTCAATGGCGTAAGACAAATGAAAACATAACTCTGGTAACCCGACGACTCGATGACAATCAAGAGACCCTAAACGCCGATTTTATTTGAAATCATGGCCGTAACTTTTAAGGTTGCAGATTCATATTATTTCAGAAATGTATTAATGGTTGCGGCAACGGTCAGGTTATATGGTCGGACTCGTATCAGGATCATTACGTCACGCACTGACATGACGCTTGGGTCAAATGCGACAATAATAAATGGGTTTTGAGCCTGTGAATTGTAAAAGAATTATTTCTCATTAAGACATAACAGCAAAGTAAACAGAGAAATAAAGTTTTAACACATTTTTACACAATACAATAATAAAAGTAGTATGATTAATAATCATACTGCTTTCTGTAACATTTGTTGGTTGTGAAATACCGGTAGTTACATATAAACACCAAGAATTAAGATGCTTCGAACGTAAAAGTGGATGTCTTTCAGTGTTGAGAGCATGATATCGGTTTTTCGTTTTGCTTTCATTTGCCATGTTATATCACATCTGCGTGAAGAAGAAAGTCAACTACAAAAACAGCAGCTGACTTTATGAGTTAACGTTAAAAGTTACAGTGTAAAGGTAGTACGGAAGTATGGAAACGACAGAAGTTTTGCCGTATGACTTGACCTGCTATTGCCACACTTTTCTTCGGTTATATTTCTAAGGGGAGAGGGGTTCAAGTAAGGAATGATACAAAGCCAAACACTACTAGATTGAAAGACATTATGTCGTCCAAAAGTGAAAAATGTTGATAGATGCCGGGAGATTAGAAATGTAAATGCTGCCCCGAACGCGTGTACCGCAGTAATTAGTTTCAGATCACACTGGTACCGGTCAGACCGTGATAAATCATACCCGTGAGTTCACCTTAGAAATGAAAATATTTTTCCAATAACTATGCCTCGCTGTACCGTAATTCGATCTCCCAGCACTAAACTTTTTTTCTCTGCTGAAAGCGGAAGTAATGTAACTAAGGATGATTTTAATTGTGTCACGCAATTGACACGATTGGAACTAATTTGGGATAATTGGCTTTTCATATTTTTCAAATTTCTCAAAAGTGTTAGGTGCCGTATAACTGAGTGTTGCAATATTGCAAATTACTCGTAAAAACAAGTGTGTAAAAAGTGTAATGTAAAAAGAAAGACAGATGAGATTACATTTGTAGCTTCAATCGGCATTAGTTCACCGTCCAATTATCCCAAATTAGTTCCAATCGTGCTCCTGAGGGTTGTTTCACGGCATACAGGACTGCCTGTGACATAGAAAAGGCCCCTTCGCTATGTCATAGGATCAGCCCGGCACGACTGCGATGACTACTGTTACACATGTCCGACCTACCTAAAACAGTACCTCATTTCTGTGTGATCACAAAACACACTTCGTTATTCACCTAATTGATGTTGTCTGAGAAAATGGCACTTGCGCTTTGGAGATATCGATTTCATATGATTTTTATTGCAACAGGGCGAAAATTGTTTGTTTCAATGAAAGACAGTAGAGATTTGTCGAGTGCATTAAAGCTTACGGTATATCGGGAAATAAACTGGCACCCAGCTACGGTAGTGTTTATCGATGTGAATTTCCACGGAAGATTCGTTCAATAGCTGCTATATTTATGTGGGGCCTTATATACCCCCAAAAAATTAGTGGAAATTATACGGCTATTAAAGGGTTGGCTTATACCGAGGGCACGTCCAGCTGTTTTTTTCTAACGTAAGAGTAAACCTTCTTTCGAGCATGTTACTGTAAATGTGGCCAGGGAGAAAGTGCATTGACCTTTTAACTTGCTGCGGTAATTTCAGCATATTGTCATCTGCCGACTTGCTTTTATTCCAATAGGTTTTTAATAAATGACATGAGAAACAAGTTTAAACTACCGGTATGTTGAAGACGTATTATGTTGTTCAATAGTGAAAAATATCCATAGGCGATGGGAGACTCAATGAGATTCAATTCAATGAGAGTCAATCTTGTTAACGCCTACATAAAAATATGTTAACCCTTACCACACATATTCAAATTGCTCCGATCTTATATTGTTTCTCACTGTGCACTTGAAATAAAAGTGCGCAGGCCCTTACCGAAAATTATTTCTACTGCAAATTTGCCGTAAGTTTGCTGCAAATATGCAGCAAGCATATAGCTTGCAGGAAGGAGTTGCAGAAGTTTGCAGCAGCTGTGACCCTCCTGCAAACCCTTAAATCATTTTGCTGCAAATTTGCAGCAAACAAGTATATTGCTGCAAATATGCAGCAACACATGATTGACATATTGCCCACTATTTCATTGCCAGGGAGTACACACTACACACTGTGTACAGTTGCACTTCGTGACCAGTCATATGTAAGCAACACAAAATCACAGGGACTGTGACAAAATTGATCTTTCATTTATATTTAAGTTCATTTATTTCATAACAGACAATCCACTTTTTAAATTATAATAACATGGACAGCTTCAGTTAAGCTGGTGAAAGCATTGCATGGATATAAGAGTGCATCTATAGTATATACTGTAGTGACATAATGTAATAAAAGTAACCTTTGACAGTCCGTTTCAATTATGGTTGGATCGAAAACTGAATTTTTAGGGAAACAAATTTTTAAAACAGGGAGTGAGGGACTTGTCTGTCTTGCAAGTTACACCCTGTATTTTCTGCGAATGATACCAAAATGCAATCAGTTTGGAACGAAATGTGCGTCTGATGATGGTCTGTAAGGACACGTCGTAGACTTTTGTTACTGCAAATCTGTACCTAATGTTTGGTTTAAGCAAGGACCCGCTACTACCTCCAAGCAGAGTAGTGGCTGTGCTCCAAGCTATATCCCATCAATATAGTATACGGTACGTACAATGCACTGCAGCTTACACTCTGTGTCCCATCGATGCCGCCAACAAAATCTCGCCTTCTGATAACACAGGTCGAGGTAAAAGGCTTGTGTCCATGTTTTCAGCGTTAGAGTTATATTGTCGAGCACAAATTTGAGGTTCAGGATTACACTCCATCCCGAGTCGCTGTACAAAAATTCAATGCGCTACTTCACAAACGTCCAACACGTCCTGAGTATCAGCTGTGAGCAGCCGACATGTTTTACACTCTCCGGTCACGGTTCGATAGAGGCAGTTCCCGAGATAAGGAGACAGGGCGTTTTCATTGGTCGCAATGATAACGCCCAGGTCGAAAGCGTTGCAGAGCGCATGCGCAGATTATCGCCATGCTGCCTTGCGTTTTGAGAGGACGTACATGTAGGCCCACGCTCGCTGCGTTTGATTGATTCTTCAGGAATCCTGCCGAATCACGGTATGTTACAATTTTTCAGTGTACGAAGTGTTACCCAAGCAGCTGCACGTCATGAAATCGGAAAACTGTATACGATCTTTAACAGTGGACCGCAAGTGTAATGTAAGCTAGCAAAACCCACAGGTATAAAGTGGAGTTGCCGTGTACGCATAGAGACACACGTACGGTCCCCACATTTGTGGAGGGACCATGATAGAGAAACTACTACACGGCAACTCCACGTACCTGAGGTATAACCAGGGTCCCTCCTCAAATGCCATGGGACCTAGCTATAACGTTGTGCTACATCGATTCTCAGAGTGCTGTTCTTCGCGGTAGGGAGAGAGGCGGTAACATTTGATAATTTTTAACATAATGATGGGGTTGAGTGGATGTCGGACAGTGAAAATTGTCCGTAAACGACAAGAAGTCAACACTGCTGAACAGACTGTGTTGATATTTGATACAGATGTTTAGACCATGTTCAAGGTTCTGATTCCTCAAAATGGTGCCAAACGAATCAGCGGTTAGATAGATATGAGAAATTGTTGACCCTCTTTTTCAACTAATTTATTTTAGGGGCCTTGCATATGTGTATTTTGGAAGGTACACCAATACTGCACTTTGGACTGTTTTATGAGTTATGGAACAGAAATGTGTGTACTGTTAGATGAATACTAGAAACATGGAATGGAAGTATCAGAGATTTCCATGCTCTTATGGGCATCAAAAGCGATAAAAAATAACATATTTCATATTTTAGTTTCTCACATTTGAGACGACCCTAGGCATTTGTTATATTATCTCATATCTGCTCACTTCAGTCTTGAGTAAACATCCTTGAGTCAATATACAGACTTTGACTTTCAAATTAGAGTGTTGGTTTTGGATTTTCTTATATATATTCTTACTTCAAACACTCTATTGAACTAATCTAGAATATATATGACTGGATTGTACACAAAGGTTGGTTTCGGAGACGGATTTTATTGTTTATGAGAGAATGGGCATTATAGTTGCAAAAGCCATGCCCCTGTGTCCTTTCAAATTAGAGTGTTGGTTTTGGATTTTCTTATATGTATTCTTACTTCAAACACTCTATTGAACTTATCTAGAATATATATGACTGGAATGTACACAAAGATTGGCTTCAGAGACTGATTTTATTGTTTATGAGAGAATGGGCATTATAGTTGCAAAAGCCATGCCCCTGTCTATTTTCAAATTAGAGTGTTCTTTTTGGAGTTTATTCAATATATTCTTACTTCAAACACTCTATTGAAGTTATCTAGAATATATATGACTGGAATGTACACAAAAGTTGGCTTCAGAGACGGATTTTATTGTTTTTGAGAGAATGGGCATTATAGTTGCAAAAGCCATGCCCCTGTCTCCTTTGAAAATAGTATGTTCTGTTTGGAGTTTGCTTCAATATATTCTTACTTCAAACACTCTATTGAACTTATCTAGAATATATATGACTGGAATGTACACGAAGGTTGGCTTTGGAGACGGATTTTATTGTTTATGAGAGAATGGGCATTATAGTTGCAAAAGCCATGCCCCTGTCTCCTTTCAAATTAGAGTGTTGGTTTTGGATTTTCTTATATGTATTCTTACTTCAAACACTCTATTGAACTTATCTAGAATATATATGACTGGAATGTACACAAAGGTTGGCTTCGGAGACTGATTTTATTGTTTATGAGAGAATGGGCATTATAGTTGCAAAAGCCATGCCCCTGTCTCTTTTCAAATTAGAGTGTTCTTTTTTGGAGTTTATTAAATATATTCTTACTTCAAACACTCTATTAAACTTATCTAGAATATATATGACTGGAATGTACACAAAGGTTGGCTTCGGAGAGTGATTTTATTGTTTATGAGAGAATGGGCATTATAGTTGCAAAAGCCATGCCCTGTCTCTTTTCAAAGTAGAGTGTTCT